>CBVK0100410341.1:0-12512 GCA_900067695.1 Picea abies | reverse complement strand
TGAATGGTTGTATTGTTATTTCTTGCATATATTGTTATAAATTTGTTGAAAAAACCCTAGGTGACAAGCACACATTGTAGGTCCTTGTCTCATGTCCCCGTCAAGATTTTTCAGCCATTATTTGAAAAAAGAAAGAGCCTAGCCTTAGCTACACTCTTTTCCCCCCTCTTCATTGCTGGCAGTTTTACTTTTTTGAGCTAATAAGAAGAATATGCATCAAGGCCTAGTTCCCCTACACCTTGATGAGCCGATTTTCTAGGGTTTGCTGGTAAAGCCTTGCTGTAGCAACACGTTGCCTGCAAGAACCTCTTGTCTTAGTTTTATGTCACTTTCTGAGCTAGCTGTTTTTTCCATTGACCTAAGGAAGGATGAGAGAGCACTAAGGTCTAGTTCCCCTACACCAAAGTGAGCCTCTCTCCCCTAGGGTTTCATCCTTGAGGCCTTGCCTTAGCAACACCTCAAGGTCTAACCCTCTTGTCCTTAGTCTTAATGTTTTCACTTGATCCTTCAAATTTTGTGTCCTCTACTTTTGACTCCATTAACCCTAAGGCACTGATCTAAAGACCTCTTTGTCTTGAGTAAAATTGATCACAACAACTCTCAAAACTTTGAATGAAACCCTAACTATTCTAAACCTAGACTAACCCTACTAACTGAGTCCTGCCGTCATCTCTTGCTATTAATATCATTGTGTAGCTATCGTCCTACTTGTGAGCTATTGAATGGTTACTTAATGGCATTACTAGAATGAAGTGTTGATTATTACATTGAATGCCATGCTTTCTTATCATTTATTGAAGAAGTGACATTATATCTCATTGTTATTTTGTAAACATTGACTTCGTCAATATTTATTATTCAATTGCTTATATATATTAGATAGTCATTGATTATATGAAGTACTAACCAAGTGAGTAAGCTTGCATATATATATTTCTTGTTGCTTTGTCTCGGGCAGGTGCATCTCCTTTCTTTTGGTTATACTTCTCTTTGTTGGCTCTTAGCCGAACTATCTGCTTGGTGGTGACTTGTGAGGGGGGAATTTACCTTTGGTCCTACAATCCTTTGCCTCCTCAAAACCCCAGGTCACCGGGGACGTCTCCCCTGGGCCTTACCTCCCTAAACAGAAAGAACCATCCCATTGAGGTGACATTGGGTGGGATTGGTTCCAGTTACGCCAATTTGCCTATTCATATCTAGCTTTTATCCTAACTACAAATTGGGCGATAACATTTTGGCGCCGTTGTCAGGGAACACTGAGTCAAACCTTCCTCAGATGACACTTTTCGGTAAGCCTTGCCTCTAGAGTATTTATCTGACAAAGCTTACCTGGCGACTCCAGTTAGGGTGTTTTCCCTTTATTCTTTGATGATTTCAAGCAAATTATCTGGCGACTCCACAAACTGCTGATGACAATCCATAGTGGGCGTCAATACATACCTCCATCTACTACTATGGCCTCTACAAATCCTATTATCCCCATGAGTTCTCCCAATTGGTCTCACAAAGAACTTTTTGGCCCTTTGGACTTAGCCAACACCCGAGGAGGACTGCATGATCTACCCAATAAGGTTGACTCCTGGATACCTAGATATTGAGGAGAAGATTAATCCTATGGCAACTCTCATTGGACCAAGTTCTGTGAAGCATTCCAGTTTCACCAATCTGGACAGGAACACCCTAATGTCTTTACAAGGCTCTTTGGGAGCTCACTCACCAGAAGTGCCAGAAAATGGATTAACAAACTCCCAAAAGGAAGCATCAAAACCCCTGAAGAGCTTGAACAAGTCTTCAAGAAAACCTAGTGTGAAAAGGAAAGCATGGATTCCCTCTACTCTCAAATCCACAAAGCTTGCAGACAAACAAACGAAGACGTTAGGGGATTCAATGATAGGTTCAATACTCTTATTCGCAAGCTTGAGCCCGATTTCCTACCCAGGAGCATGATTCTCCAAAATTACCTCGATTCCTTTGAAGGGATTTTACAACTCACCCTCAAGAATCGTTTCCCTGCAAACCTAGAAGAAGCTCAAGATGTTGCCTGCCAAATTGAGGAGAACCTCAAGTTTAGCAGCCTCACCCATCAGGTCAACCTTTTGAACAATGACGACATCTAGGCAGTAAAAAGGGAAAGCATGGAAGGGCCAGAGCCTGACCTCCTAGAGACTCTAGAATTGAGAAACAAGGCTCCCCAGAGGAAATGGAGCACAAGTCTCTCAAACACAAAAGGTGTCTTAAACTTATCAAGACAACATGAACCATCCGAGGGTTTAGGTATGGCTATTCATAAAAAACCTAATTTTGAAGATTCCTTATTTGTCTTGAACACACCAATTTTACAAAGTCAAGATATGAGTGAACCCGGATTTGAGTACTTTGGCCAAACCAATAGGGACCCGGAAACGAGGTCTGAAGAGCCCCGGGTACATAATGGAACCAACTTAAGCACTAGTATGTCCTATATCTTGCAAAGGGTTAAAAGAATTCGTGAAATGTTGGAAATTCCTTTTTTGACAAAGCAAGACCCGGATGACCAGTTATCGTTCGAAGGGACTTCCACACTATTACAAACCGGTCATTTTGAGCAAGATGAGCAAACACCCTCTTTCTTATTAATAGATGATCTTGGACCTAGTGACTATAACTCGGTGGATCCATGCTTGTTTCAAGATTGCCCCACTCTTCCCTTGACAGAGGAAGATACAAATTGTTGTGATTGTCCCAATGATACCTCTGACATCTCTGAAGATTGGGATGATTATTGTCCTACACAAGGAGATGGATATCCAGTACAGAAAGGAGTTGGTTTAGTTGAATGGAACAAAAATGTTTTCAGGGACATAAAAGTTCCAAACGCCTTAACCCCTACAAACGTTGTGGATGAAAACCCTTGGTGCTTGGAATGCAGTGAAGCACATTGGGAGCATGAATGCCCTTACAGTGATGATGGTCATCAACAAGTAAATAATATAGGCCACGTCATGGAGGGCCCTCAAATAAATATCACTGTTGAAGAGCATCAGGAAGGCATGAAAGAAGCAGCTAGGTTGGCAAGAATGGCGATAATAAACAACCTAGACCAGGAATCAAAAGAAAAATTGAAGAAACAAGAACTCCAGGTGTATAGAAGAAAGAAACTAAGCCAACCTACAGCTGACCAAACGAAACCCCCACCTTTGGATGTACTTCTTCCCAAGGCATCCAAGACTGAAAGGGTTAACTTGAACTTTGACTTTGAAGGGGCACTATCCAGGATGCATGTAACCATTCCCCTGAAAGAAGTCATTAAGGTGCCATCTGTCAAAGAGTGTTTTGACAATTTCTTTCAAGGATCAGATGGACCCATGGACCCTCCTATCATGTTGCAAGATGATCATTTCAGGGTCCAATACGGTGAACATCCTCCCTTCTTCATGACTTTAATAATGAACAACAAAAGCCTCAACAAGTGCATGTTGGATACAGGGGCAGGTACTAACATGATGTCCTTTAGAGTCATGCAACAATTAGGGTTGAAAGCCACACGACCTTACAGGAATGTGTGTGGCTTTGAATCTAAAGCCATACCAACACATGGGGTAATTGAGAATGTCCAAGTTTGCCTTAAAGATTACACCGAAAAGATCATCCACATGGACATAATGGTCATGGACGTTCCAGATGTATGGGGGATGTTATTGTCTAGGAAGTTTGCCTCGAAATTAGGGGGTACTCTTGAGATGAACCTCACTTATGTGAATATACCCTTGAAAAATGGAACTATTGGTCATCTCCAGAATGTACCTGTGACTACAACTCATGTGCAAGAGCCTAGTGATTCCAACAAAGATGACAAGGCACATGACGAGATCATACAAACTCTTCATAAGTATTCTCCAGAAGATATGCCTTTTGCAACAAAAGAAGACTTTGATCAGATTAAAATGCCCAAGAAAGAGGAATACCAACAACTCCTAGATAAGTTAAAAAAAAAGGAAGGTGGGACTATGAAGATACTAAAGAAAGCCGAAGATGATGTACAGATTCGTCTGTCCCAGTAGGAAGTGTTTACAGTAGAATCCCACCCAACTCCCTCTGCACAATATACCAGGGTCGTCCAAGGGACAACCAAATACAAGATCAGGAAGTACAAGGAAGGGGACATAGTGTGGATGTGGGATACCCAAAAAGGAGAACCAACCAACGTCAAAGGAAGCACTCAGTCATGGCTCGGACCTTTCAAAGTTGGAAGAGAATCAGTGGATGACTCTTACTACTTGTCCACTTTGGAAGGAAGAAAGCACCCATTACCGATCAACGGGCACCTCCTCAAACCCCACCAAGGTGGGGGGACCTAACTTCACAGGTAAGTACAGGTAAGTAGGCATTTTGCATTCGTGTATTATACCATTTGCATTGCATTTTAGTTTGCTTTCACATTCACACTATTGATTGTTTTAATTCAGTCTTATATATATATATATATATATATGTTGGGGTGGCATTACCACCCCAATTCGTTACTGATGTTGCTATTGAGATCAAGCAAGTAAATAGGTTATGCCAGAGATGCTGAGGTTCTCATGCGCTCTATGGTGAGCACATGTCCCCAAGTTGGAGCCAGATGTTATCCCCCACTTTTAGGGATAACTAGGAGATCATGTCTCGAGGCCCACAGGTCCTAGACATGGAGTATAGAGAGCAGGATTGACCTGAGCATGGCCCTAGAGGGCCCATCATTTTCTTCTTCCATCAGCTTTATCTTGTCAACAATAGCAACATCCATCACCATCGGCTTGGTCCTGTATCAGAAGAGGTTCTTGCTCCATGAGGTAATTGGTCCAGGTATCATGGTATGTGTCACTTTTGATCATTGAAACCTTTAAATATATGCATCTGATT
Organism: Picea abies; assembly: GCA_900067695.1. Classification (NCBI taxonomy): domain Eukaryota; kingdom Viridiplantae; phylum Streptophyta; class Pinopsida; order Pinales; family Pinaceae; genus Picea; species Picea abies. Next base: position 7,631 of record CBVK0100410341.1, on the reverse strand, counting down.
CCTTTTTACCTCTAACAACTGGTTGGATCTTACATTAACCCACTTGACCATGATTGGGGAAATTGACAGGGTGCCCTAGCAAGCCTGTGCCCATAGGTTTTGGTTTGCCACTGGGGAGATTTCTGAAAAGCCATTGTCTGCTCCCATCATAGCACCACTATTTCACCTTGTCTCCTGCTCACTTATCCCATTCCCCTTGTCCGGGCATTGGGTTGATCTATTTGTAGGATTGCACCTTATCTCATGGGAAGAAGGGGCTAAAGGCCCAGAAGGTAAAAGCAGTTGGTAAAAGATAAAAGCCTAGAAATAAAACCTTGAGATGCTTCGCCTAGGGATCCCCGAGAAGGCGATAAAAAGCCTCTTAGCAAGAAACAAGAGGGACCCAGAAAATAACAAACAAGACCTAGTCAAGAGGATAGGGGGTCTCATCACAAGCCAGCCTATTAGGTTCATGGGTACCTAACAATATGACATTGCCACCATCTGGTTACCACGCAAGGGCAGTGACCTTTGGTTGCATAGCCAAGGGAAAGGGGGTCTCATCACAAGCCAACCTTCTCATCTTTGTGAAAGTACTTATGGGTAACACTTTCAGCTCTGGTCACCATGCCAAGGCAGTGTCCTCTGGTTAGCCCTTGAATAAAAAGAAAAAGAAGAAGAAAAAACAAATAAAAGAAAAGAATAAAGGCAAGAACGGGCTTGGAAAAATTGCATCCATCACAGGTACAGCTCGCCTTCTACAAAGGCAACCACAGATAACATCATGCATCCCTGGCTCTCACTTCACCCACATGTCTGGACATCCCCTAGCCACATCACCTCACTTACATGGCTTGGATGAAACCTTCCTGGAAACTTCCCTTTTCTTGTGGATACTAGCCCAATAGGATGTCTTGTTTTCTTCCCCAGTCTTGTATTGTAGGTTTTTGTAATGTCTTTGAGCTATTGACCAATGTATCAATGTTTTTATGCATATGTTTAATAATATTAATGATGAAATGTGATTGACATTGCTATGATCCCTGTGACTAATGAGCCCATGGAGGGCGTAGCCTTTGATGTGCAAGACCATGCCTGACGGACAGGTACCATTTGGACCGATACACATGGGGAGATGATCGAGTTGGACCTCCATGGGGCTGAAGAGCCCACCAGATGGATGCTGAGACCCCATCAGGGGGCAGAGACAGGACGGTGGTTGATCAGGGTTTTACACCGGAGAAGAAGAGGACATTTCATCAGAGGCACTTTGGCAAAGCCCGACCTAGGGGGATTGAGCCACTTCCAGTGGAATGTTTGCCCTGGATGGCCTAGGACATCACCTAGGATCTCATGACGTCACCTTGAGCGTGTGGCAGTTTAACAGGGCAGTTGGCACATGTGGCATGATTGGGAGGCCCAAAGAGGGCCAACGTTTTGCCCTTTGGTGCTACATTTGCCCTAAAAAGGGATAATGTCTCCCTCAGTGGGACTTGACATCTTACTTTTGCTCAGTTAGGGTTTTAAAGTAAACATTTAATGTAAAACAATATTACTTTGATATTTTGGCCTTGTCGGCCATTTTATGACCTAAAAAGTAAATTATGTCATTGATACACTATATATTGAGGAGTTGTAGCCTCATTTTATCATAACACATCACTCACTCATTAGTGAGGTCTGATTTTAGCGCCCTACTTGGGTATTTTTGCTGGATTAGTGAGGCGCACTTGTTGAAGGAATTTCTTGGTATTTTATGGTTTTTCTCTTGAAGGAAAGTGTTACAACTAGGGTTTGCATGGTTATTTCTTAAAGAATTGTAAGTATTTTTCTGCAAAACTTCTTGATTGAATGGTTGTAGTCTTATTTTCTTGCATGTATTTATAATTTGCTTATTCAAAACCCTAGGTGACAAGCACACAAGTAGGTCCTTGTCTCATGTCCCCTAATAGAGAAATTTTCAGCCATTGAAGAAGGAAGAAAGAGCCTAGCCATAACTACACTCTCATTTCTTCTTCTCCCTGAGCTAGTCGTACTTTCCAAAAGTCAAGAAGGAGGAGACGTCCCAGGCCTAGGTTATCTACACCTAAGGCCGTTTTTCTTCTAGGGTTTAGTGATAGAGCCTTGCTGTAGCAACGCTCTCCCTCACTACACTCTCTTGTCTTGATTTATCTTTCATGCTAGCCGTTTTTGCCAAGTTAACCTAAGGAAGGAGGAGAGAGCACGAGGCCTTGCTTTAGAAACATCGGAGTGAGCCTCTCTCCCCTAGGGATTTGATTCTGGGGCCCTGCCATAGAAACACTTCAGAACTTTTCCTTCTGGTCCTTAGCTGTCCTCCTTCAACCTTTGCGTCCTCTATTAAATTGACTCCATTAGCCCAAAGGCACTGATCTTAGACCTCCATCGTTGAAGTGAAAGTAATCAAACAACTCTCAAACTCTTTTCTAAATTGAAGCCCTAACTAACTGCTAACCCTAAGTTGCTGACGTCACACCTGAATATTTCATCTTTATGCAACAATGTCTTGTTTTAAGAGCAATTGAATGGTGATTTAGGCATTAATTGATGGTGTGTTGATTTGTTACATTGAATGCCATGTCATTTCAGTATCTATTGAGGAAGTGATATTATTTGCATTGCGCTATTGATAAACATTGGGTTCGTCAATATTTGTTGCAATAATTGCTTATTTAAATATCAGATAGTCTTATGAAGTACTAACCCATTGAATTATAGCTTGCATATGTTGGTTTGTTGTTGCTTTGTTCCAGGCAGGTGTTCTCCTTTGGGGCTTCACTTCATTATTGGTTGTTTAGCCGGGACTATCTGTTTTGGTGGTGACTTGTGAAGGGGGAACTTTACCCTTGTCCTTTTAACTTTTGCCTCTTCAAAACTCCAGGTTACCGAGGACATCTCCCCTGGGCCTGACCTCCCTAAAGAGAAAGAACCTCCTCATCGTGGTGACATTGGGTGGGATAGGTTCCTGTTACGCCAATTTGACCTCCATCTTATAGCCATTTGACCTAGCTACAAACCATGCGATAACATTTTGGCGCCGTTGTCGGGGAACACTAAGTTAATTCACCTCAAACGACAAATCTTTTTGGTAAGCCTTGCCTCAGAGACCTTTTGTTAGCAGCTTACCTGGCGACTCCACTAGGGTGTTTTCCCTATTTCTTTGGTAGTTTCAAGTAAACTATCTGGCGACTCCACAAACTAAAAGGAGATTCAATAATCCTCCTTTGTCTTTTAGAAGGAAGCCTCCCTTGAACTCTCCTGTTGTCAAATCACTTTTCGGGAAAAGCTTTCCTTTAAGAATCATGTCTAGCTCTTAGACTGCTACAACGAACCCAACCAACAATCAAAGACAATGGTCATCTACTCTTTTCAAACCGTTAGACATGTCAGCCATACCTGGCTACCCTAGGCAGATGCCACCCAAGTATGAAAAGTGGTTGCCTAAATTTACCGGTACTGATGCAATCAGTGCCGAAGAACACATGAGCAACTTCTGGGCATTTTTCCAGCTTCACCCCATTAGTGACGATGCTGAAGATCTAGTCATGAAGTTGTTCTCTGCTACTCTTTATGATGCCTCAAGGCGTTGGTACCTGAGCCTTCTCGATGGAAGCATAAAAACCATGGATAGACTTGCAGAGGCCTTTCTCAAAAGATGGAGTGTCAAAGAAGACCCTAATATGCTTCTCACACGACTGAATAACCTTGCCAAATATGAAAATGAGTCTGTTGCCGTCCTAATACATACTTGCAAATGTGAGCGAAGTCCAGCTCACTTAGTGTGTCCTTGGAGGCACAATGCCTAGGTTCACAGTCCACACTGTCACCTTGACTGGAACCTCTTCCTTCTAGGTTTACTCCTAGGGAAGCCAAGGGGGGTAGACCCTAGTTACTAGATTTGATTTAACTTTGAAGTTCTAGGAGTTGGTTTTAATTTGTTAAAAGGCTAAGGGGGAAAACTAGCCTAAGATGCTAAGGCAACAAATGCAAAGTGCAAGTTTATCTAAATGACAAGCAGCCCCTTTTCTTAAGTCAACTATGACTAGTGCCTAAGGTTGGGCAAGGGGTCAACTAAGTTTGAGGGTGCTTCAATTACAAAATATTACAATTAAAGTCAGTTGAAACTATCCTACAAACTCAAAATTACAACTACTTATACAATGAAATACAAATATTACAAAGATGCAAGATGATACAAAAGATACAAATTAACAAGATATACAAGTAAGCCAAATTGTGCAAGTTTAGGAAATAATCAAACTTTGATCAATCACATAAGCCAAGCATGCCCCAATAGCACTTACTCTATTGGACTGCTTTTCACTGGCAACCACTAAAGCACTCAAGACTCAAGAAGGTGATGCCTCCCCAAGTGGGATACCCAACTCCTTCTTGAATCACACCACAAGAGCAAATAAACCAAGATGTAATAATTTTATTAACTCAAATGCTCATGAGACATAAAACATTTAAAGACATAAACCATGAAATTGCAATAAGAATTGTAAACATGAAATTATTAGCAATGTGTGTTCCTAAACATTCATCTAAGATCCCCAACACACATAGATTTTCTATGCAACTAGGTGGTTAAGAATTTCTTAAAAATTAAGTTAATTTTATCTTTCCCTCCCCCTAGCTATGTTTGAAGCCTTAAGCTTCCTCCTCCCTTGGCCAAATCACTGTCGGGTGCTCAAGATAGTAAGACAACGAGGCCCACCCTAGCTTCCACGGTCATCCCTGACAGTAAGAGTACTTCCCGAAGAGGACACCCACCTGGAGCGCCACGAGACGGTCCCCCGCCACTACCCTCCGTTGTTTTCCTCAAACCCATTTTAGATGGTGGAGATGGCTGAATAAGACTATCCTAAATTGTCTAAAAAGATGTTATGACTCGCAGGTGAGTCTTTAGGTGTGTTTGGAGTGTTTTAGGTGCCCGAAAATTGTGTTTTAAGCCCAAAATCGAAACTGAAATTGCTTGAAAATGAAATGCTAGCAATGTAAAGATTCAGCCCATAAACTCAAAATAACATGAATGTAAAGCTCATAAAGTAAAGACCATTAACATAGCATCTCGTTCATCATCAAGACATAATACTTTGCAAAAAGGAAAGGGCAAGAACAGCTTGCCGAATGATAACAGGAATAAAACTTTAAAATTTTATCATTCATCCATATGTGTGTTAACCCATTGAACAAGATAGATGTGCTTGAAAGGAAAAGCTTGGCAAAGAAAAGATTAAGATCCTAAACCATCAATAGATCACATATGCTTGAAAATGTAAATGGCATAAAAACTTAAGAAAAAGATGAATTTGCACCACTTAAGAAAACTTCTAAAGCATTAAACCATAAACCAAGATGAGCATAAGCATATGAAGAAAAATAACTTGAAAGAAAAGGAAAGTTAGATGTGATGACTGTTATCGCTCAGTTTGTAGGAAAGGTTTAGATAGCTTGGACTCAATGCTCAAACTGGCGTAACAGGAGCTTCCCCACTCACTGTCACCTCGATGGGGAGCTCTTTCTATTTAGGGTGGCTAATCCCAAGGGAGACGTCCCTAGTAATCTGGGGCGTTGAAGGAGAAGGATCAAAAGTTTAAAGGATCTATGGTTAAGATAAGCTTTCCCTTCACAGATTACTGCCAAAAGAGATAGTCAAGGAGAAGATCTTCCACTGAATGGCACCTGTTTGCGAGACAAAGGCAAATAAAACTAGAAATGTGCTGCAGTGGTTAGTACTTCAAAACATTAATGACTATCTTTAAAATATATGAGCATTAATGAAAGTAATTATTGACGAAGTCAATGATTGCAATAAAAACTTATATTTTATATCACTTCTTCAATAAAGACATAAGAGATATTGGCATTCAATGTGTAAAATCAAATCTTTGTATTATCACAATGCAATATCATAAATCTGCTCATATAAATATTGTTGCTGCGTCACTATTGCAGATTTAGGGTGACGTCAGCCCTAGTATTCGGTCAATTTTTTAGAAGACAATGAGTGAACGTTTTGCATACTAAGCCCAAGAAAGTAATCTATACTTCGATGCCAACCAAATCACAGCTTTTTACACTTAAACAAGGGTTAGAAAGAGGTTGGACGTCATCAATATTGTTGCTGATATGCAGGTGACGTCAGCCCTAATCCTAGGTTAGTTTGAGAGGCAAAGAGGTAAACGTTTTTCAAATTCAACCAATAAAAGGGATCCATACATCAATGCCAATCAATGGATGACTCAGCCGTAAATTTTAAATCAGCCAAAGTTGAAATAAGGCAAGACGTCATCAAGGTTAGGGTTAGAAAAACGCTAGGGTTAGTAATATGTTAGGGTTAGTAGGGTTTCAATTCAAGAAAGTTTGAAAGAGTTGGTTCTAACACAAAAGCCTCAACGTTTTGTTCTTAGACTAGTGCCTTGGGTTAATGGAGTCAAATGACTTAAACCTAAGGACTAGAAGGTTAGGTTTAATGGTGCTGCTATGGCGGGGCCACCAAATCAAAACCCTAAGGGGAGGAGGCTCATTCCAGTGTAGCTAAAGCTAGGCCTCATGCTCCTCCTTCTTTCCTTAGGACTCTTTGGCAAAATGGCTAGGTTCAAACTATAAGTCTAGGGCTGAAAAGTGTTGCTTGGGGACAAGGCTTTTCAAACCCTAAGGTCAAAACCCTAGGTGTAAACTAAATTAGGCCTAGGACTTCTTCCTCTTTCAACTTATAATTCAAATCTAACTCAGAAAAAAGAATGGCTAGTGTAGCTATGGCTAGGCTAAACCTTCTTTAATCAATGGCTAAACAAGTTCTTATCATGGGGACATGAAGCCACGACCTACTTGTGTGTTGGCTCCCTAGGGTTTCAATGATTAAGCATTATAATAACAATGTAACTATACATGCAAGATATTTAATCAACAACCATTCAATCAAGAAGTTTTGATGAGAAAAACACTTACAAATTCATGAAAAAGCTTATCAAACCCTAGTTGTAACACCTTCCAATGATAAGAACACCATATGCATGTGCCAAAGATAATCCTCCAAGATGTAGCACCTCAACTCCAAAAGACAAGAATAACCAAGACAAGAGCTAAAAGCAAGTCTCTCACAAGAGAGTAAGTTGTGTTATGTCCAAATGAGGGTAAAACGTCCTCAATTTATATCATCTCTATGACCATTAATTAACAAAAAGGTCATTAAAAACAGCTGACAAGGCTGACTTTACAATATCTCATTATTTGTCACTTAAAATGCTAAAAATGCCAAAATAAAGCTAAAATGGGAGACGTTAGGCCCCACTGGGGGAGACGTTGGCCCTTTTTGGGCATGATCAGCATCCAAGAGGCAAGACGTTGGCCCCTCTGGGCCTCCTGCAAGCTGCCACACGTGCCACAAGGTCCAAACACGTTGCCACATCCTCCAGGAAACGTCCAGTCTACTATGGTGGCGTCCTGTCCATCAAAGCCATCATACCACCTGCAGGGGTTGGCCCCCCATAGGTCAATCTCTGCCAAAGCGTCCTGATGAGGGCGTCTTTCTTCTTCTCCATGCAAGGGCTCGTCACAACTCTGTCCTGCCTCTGCCATCCCAACAACCATCTGATGGGCTCTTCAGCCCCATGGAGGTCCGAACT
>CBVK0100410340.1:0-12512 GCA_900067695.1 Picea abies | reverse complement strand
TCACAATCCAAACAATCCACAGGTCATGTACCTGCTGATAGCCAATAGAGAGGAAAAACCACAAACAATTTAGATGACTAAAAAGTTGATCACCACAGTAGAGGTTGTACTAATTTGCAGCTAAGAATTCATCAAGATAGACATAGAAAAAAGAAATTCAATATGAAATAACAAAGAAGAACACATAACTTAGTCTTCATGGAATATGGAGTCTTTGAATTGCTTTGTATTAATTCTGGCAAAGGAAATGTATCTATTACAATTGGCCAAAAAGGAAAAAAATCCCTTTCTTTTGTTTGAAAATGCATATTTATACAAGATTAAAAAACACTTCAAATTCCATTCATTCTAGAAGCCTTTGATTACAAATGAGGAAATGAAGCATTTCATTTCCTTGCTCTTTGTCTTCCTCCATGCAGGCAGAGTGCCTTCCTTTCTTTGCTCCTTTGTACCCAGAAATAGAATGGAATAACACCTGTCATCATTTAACACCAGAAGCCTGCCCTTTCCCCTGCTCAATGCAACTAACACACCTTTCAATCAACTGGGCTATCAACTTGGAGGGATCTTCTTGGTTGTTTTCCTCAAAAGTGTAACAATTCTTCGCCAGCTGTGGAAATCGTCCTCCTACTTGTCGGTATTCCTTGATGATGGACCATAATTGTAAACTTGGTTTTATTAACCATTTGTCCACTTGGGAAAATTCAGCCTGACTCAGCTGAGATATTTCAGCTTGTTCCTTTTCAACATTCTCCTTGATATCTAATAGGTTTTTGGCTATGTTAATTTTTCCCAGTGTCCCGGCACTATCTTCCTTATGAAGGTTCAACAAATTTTTATTTATCAAGTCGAATGTCTCTTCACAAGAATTCTTCATCTATTTAGCTCTTTCTCTGCTCTCTGATATGTTATGCTCCCATGCCTTCAGTAAGATATTTCCCCTGGTTTGCTCTGAGATGGATAATCTGGCACTACCAACCATTTCTTCCTTTATTGTTGCTACAACAGCCTCCTGGAAAGAAATTCGAGCCGCCCCATCTTCTCTATCTCTCAAAGAGATATCCTTTAGCACTTGATCAATCATCTGAAAGTGACTTTGGATGATTTCCACTTTGGCAATCTATTCTTGCTGTTCTATTTCCACCTTCTATTGGATCTCGGTGGCTTGGGATTGGAATATGTTTATATCTATGACTTGGTTCTCGGCAGAATTCAGTTTTGAATGCAACTGTTGTACTAAATACTCGTGTTGACTTACCTGCACTTGGTTTATCTAGGCCAACTGATGCATTTTCTCGAGCTCGGCTCTAAGATTTTTGATTTCTCGTTGGTCAGCTACTCTAGCCTCCTCGAGACCTTTATTCGCCTGATCCCTGGCATTCGCTTCTATCGTAACTACCCTAGCCTCCAGCTTACTGATCAAGAGGTTATTCCATTTCAACTGCGCCTTTAGAGTTCCAATTGAGTATTGATTGGCCGTAGCATAATCTCCTAATGTTCCCACTATCTCCTCAGTGAATTCTTCCTCTTTCACGACCTTTCCATCTGTCATGATTTTAAATTTTTTAGCCACTATGCCCTCTCTGTGATATAATTATTGCTTCACCATGGCCTTCCTTTTCTTATCAAAGAAAAATTCATTAGGAGGCATCTCTTCTACAGAAATGGGCGTCAGTTCTTCATAGAAAATCCATCCCGCACCAAGGTTCCCCTTTGTGAACTGTAAGTGTGTGATAACAACAATTGGACTGTCGATTTCCTTGGATGATTGTTTAGGGGTAGCGTATGTGGACGACTCGCTTGATGTGATCGGTGGGGTGTCACCTACCTTTTTTGAGGGTATCTCTACTTGACTTAGTACCTGCTCTCCCGGTGCAACTACCTCTGGGTTTTTCTCTCTTTGATCAGAGATTTCAGCTCCCTATTCCGAGGTCTCCCCTTCCTCTGTCCCTTCCTGATTTTTCTCATTGCCGAGACTTGAGTTCTTTGAGCCTTTGGCTTCCGCCTGTTGTGTTTCAAGAATCTTTGGGGGTTTTCCTTATAATATTAGGGGGAGGCAACGCTTTTGATGCTCCTCGAAATTGAGGAAATTGGCCATATCTCCAGGTGGCAAGGCCTGAATCTGACTCAAGAATTCAGAGTAGGAACTCACACCTCGGAAGATTTCATCATGAGGTGAATCCTCATGTTCATATCTCTTCAAGCCACAATTCACCAAGTGATTAATCACAACCTTATTAGGGTCGTTCTTTTTGAACTCAATGTTCACCAACTTCATTTCCTCCAAGGTCGTGGCCTCGGATTTGGCATGAATAAAATCTAATAAAGAGTATGAACCAATATGAATGGGGAAGGGTGGCCATACCTTCTTCAATAGTCCTTTGAGCTCTTTGCTTATCCCACCAAGCACAACTTGCCTGGCGATCTCGCGGCATATTAGCTTATCCGACAGGAATAATAGAAAAGCATGGGGGGGAACAGAGGTGCCAAAAACCCTGATGTATGAAAACTCTACTTCTATATACCAATCTTCTACATTACTCAGGTTGGCCGTGATTTTATCCGAAATATGGGGAGGTATATGGCCGAAGATAGAGACATGCATTTGTACCATTACCCAGTTAAAAATCTCGTATATGAAATCTTTGGCCTTATCCTCCCAAAGTTTCAAGTGGTAGACATGGGTAGGCTCAACATTAGATGGAGTCTAGCTCCAACTCATCAATGGGAAGGGTTTCATAAAGAAAATAGTGTCCATGATGTAGGCAGACATAAATAATGAAGGTTCTCTCCCACTGGCTTTCTGCGCTCGATATTCAGTAATTTGACTAGTGATACTGTCCGACATCAATTTGGCCCAGTCAAAAGAAAAACCTTCAGCAATTTTATGAATGAGCAGTACCCATGTGAGGAAAAATTGAGTAGTGTCCTCCTTCCCATATAGTCTACAAGCCATCATCGCTACATACTTGAATTGTGGCTCTAAAGAGAAGATTGAATAAATTCCATGAGTATCGGCCCTGAATTTCGCGGGGTGTGAAACCCACTCTTTCATTAGATCGGATAAATTTATTCTGTACTGCTCACATTCCTTCTTTTTGAACCCCTCTAGGAATTCGACATTGTAAGTACGGTTTGGTGTGGGTGAAAATTTATACATTGCATGTAAGTTCTCTGGTCTGAAAGACCCAACTACTTCCCTTTGTTCGTTGAAAATTGTTCTAGTCAGGATGTCTACATGGTCCAGTGCCCATATAAACATATCATAAGAGGGGGGAAGTCATGGCCTTGCTGCTATTTTGTGCATCTCTTCTTGAAAAACGATTTTGTATTTGGTGGACATGTCATCATTCTCGTTATCGCAAGAAACCTCTAGGCAATTTATCACCTCGGGCTGCAGAACATTGGAAATGTGTGTCCATGTTTTTATAGTATTGATACTTCAAGGTGAAGTATCAGAAAAAATATATAAACCTTGGCCTAAGATCTCAGCGGCTGCCTTGGGTGCTTTTCGTGGAGCCATGATGTATAACCTTGTAATTAGATCCCCTGTCGTAAAAGATTGAAAACACAGACATAAATTATCCTGGTTAAATAGCTCTACACACAATAGAAAGGAAAGCTGAGATAATGAAAGAAAACATTTTTCTTAGATAGCTTAAGTTCGTGCTATTCCTTGTCAACAGAACGGTTAAATTGTTTAATGGAAATATTTTAGCAAATAAGTGGGATCTTACTGTCAATCACCTCACTGAATTTCAAATAAATGCCATAAATATTTGACGACTCGTAACTTGGGAAAAGAGCAGAAATGTTTAAAGCTTCATCCATAGATTGTACGGTTAAAATCTACTCAAGGCCTTAATTAGTCCAGTTTAGCTCTTTTAATTTCATTCTTTTAGTCCTTAATCCCCTTTTCGGTGCTCGCCGTATCGGATGATTTCACTTCTAGCCTTTGATACCCAAAAGCTCGAAATCGCGATGGTGCAATTTGATTTATAATCTGTGATTTGACTTAAGCTTTTAATTAACCATGCATAATTCATGAATATTGTGACTTTGGGGATCAGAGTTACAAAGGTGTTGTTCTTTGAGGTAAGAATCGTCGAGTTGCGAAACTGCAATAAAGACTAACTACAGTTTAAAGTGATTACTCTTGATATTAACCTGAGTAACTTGAAAAGACTTCACGACTTCACATCTTGGAGGTTCAAAAAATGTTCAACGAGTAACTCCCGAAACGTGAGAGCACGAGGTAATAACATCTGATAATCCCTACTTAGAGGTTTGATAATGGTGATTATAACTAAACCCTTATCGCCATTTCGCGCGTCGGGATACCGGGGCTTTGGTAGGTACATCATGAAATACGCGAGATCCCAAAGTCTGACTTTTTGGGCTTAAGTATAACCTCTTACTTATTTAGAAACAAGGGCAGATACAACCTTTGAACCTAGAGTATTAAAAAAACATAAGTGTGTTCCAACACCATCATGTAAATCAATGTGTTCCAAGGAAATGTTATCCTCCTCAGCAAAGATGGAATACACTCCTAGGTCCTCTTCAATATAGTTTACATTAGGCTATGGGACACTCTCTATGTAAGGTGAAATCCTTCCCTCTCTGAGGACTATAATTTTTTTACCATTCTGAGGAACGGATAAATGTGTTCCATCGAGTGAGAGGTATCCACTCATTAAGGCTTGCCAATATCTTCCCAGGATGATTGATTAATTGCTTGTTGGCATATCAATTACCTGAATGTTAAGGGTTTTCCTTATTTCAGGGTGTGCGCACAAAACTAAGGTCACATATTTAATATCACCTATGGTCATTTGTTGTAAACTATTATAGTAGAGCATGCTTCTGGAATTTTCATTTGTACAAGATAAGCCTAGCTCTTCCATAATAATCTTCGACATCACACTTGGGCCCAAACCGCCATCAATGAGGAAACAATGGGAAATCTTATCCATTATATTTACAAAAATATAAAAAGGGGGATTTTTTACAGGGTACATAAAGTTATGTACACCTACTTTATTTACAGATGAGTCCTCTTCTTTGACCTCTTCAAAGAGGTTGGCTACAACGAAAGCTTTTCCTTCCATGAATTGTTTAAGATGCCTCTGTTGTTCAAGGACGACAACCATGTCCAGAAGGATTGCATCTACTTTGGTGTTGGCCAACTGATTTAAGATATTGTATTTGGAAGAGGGGAGAGGGGAAGTAATTCCTTGACTCAAACTTGCCTTTGGGAGCATAGGACTTGCTCCTAGTATTGATGATCATGACATCTTATGTCTTTGAAAAATCTAGGAAAACAGTGGTAGTTTTTGGTCTTTTACCAAAGATCTTATCTCTGACACTCTTCCTTACCTCACATGTTCGCTTCCTCGTGGTGTTCCTCGCAAAAGTTACACCAAATTCGAGGCAAGATAGCTTTAGGCTGAAAATTATTTTCAATTGGGTTTCTAAAGGGAGGTGTAGAAGAGGATGAAGCTCTAGGGGTGAGAGGGGAGACAGTCCCCTTTCACTCATACGCTATCATACGATTGTTCATATCTTGTACTAGTTGTAAGAGGGCAGACATGTCTATCTGTTTAATCGATTCTCCCTGAGGAAGACCCGTTCTTTCAAACTGTTCATCATACTCTAAAAAAGTATGCAGAGAGGAACCGAGATTATCAATGGATTTTTCCTCAAGCCTATGAAGGTAGGGGGGAGGTAATGCATGAAGTTGGCTTGGTTCTAAGGTTGGATGAGTTTAAGGATTTGATTGTATAACTTAGTGAAATGCAAGTTGAAGGACTTGATGATCTCACCATTCTTATAGGTAATGTTATTGTATTCCTGTAACTTCTCAGTTGGGCTTTTAGATTTCCCATAAGTGGATCTGAACCAATAGATTAAATCCTCCCAAGTAGACAGAATCATAGGAGGAAGGTCAAATAAATCTGCCGCAACATTTCCTTCCAAGGAATTGACGAATAAGCACATGCAAGTATCATTGTCATTGGCTCCTATATTGTGACAGGCATTAGAAAATGCAACCAGGTGTTCATTTGTAGTGACAGTGTTATTTCCTAAAAACCTGGGAAGATGTTCCTTGAACTTAGGAAGTGGACGAGTAGCAGGTGCTAGGTTAAGAGGAGAGGACACATGCCACGGTGTGGTTGTGGCGTCTTCTTCAAACTGAAAAAGGCCATTTTTTTATGACTTTGGTAGGATTTGTGGTAGATTGGACAGGGATATGGTGGTTATATAAGCTACCAATCACTGACGAAGATGAAGACTGAGAGGATGAAGAACTTCCAGTGCCACCAGAGCCACCACTAGATGCCATCTTGTGGATGATGGGTGAGGGATAAAAATACGAGTTGTATGAATCAGACAAAGTTTTCCTTAGAGAACTTTGTTGGGTTGACAAAAAAACATTCCTTCTTCCTATTTCAGCAATAGGATTAATTTTAGGTGATAAGCCTCTTCTTCTTCTAGAAACACGAGAGTATAAGGACATGAAAGAAAGGCCAAAACTGAATGAACAAGAAGGTTACTATTGATTTCTACGTTGTCCACGTCTATCTTCCAATCGTTCTTGAGCACTAATATCTTGTTCAATTGCTGCCCATGAATGATTAAGCTCATCATGAGTATTGACAGTGTCTAAAATGGTGTTAAACAGATTCAAAGCAATACTGGTCTGATCTTGATCAAGACCAGGCTCAATATTGGGTTGCCTTGCAACAAGCATAGTCATTAAGAAATAAAACAGTCAAAGAATCAATATCAGAAAAATATATGTATTCGATGCTAATCAAGCATAATAATTAACCAAAGAGATATCAAATATCTCTCTAGTATGGTCGCCAAATAAATGTTGAGGAAAATATATTAAATGATCTTACTCAAGCATTTCTAGATTCTCCTTGGCTAGATAAAAATAGAAGGGAATATCACCCTATGTTTATAGCCATCAAAATTGATATCCTAACTCACAAGTATTGATTACAAGTGCTTAGGCTAGTCTTTTTATAAATAAAAGCTTGTTGAAAAACTCATTGTTTATACGATTTTTTGAATATAATAGTTCCTAAAATAAATGTAGAGACAGAAGTAAAAACACCAAGTCGATAATCAAGACAAATGAGACATAAAGCAATCCTTTATTTCATTCCAATTCATCAAAGAGTCATTCTCTTTACAAAATTTCGTGAAGAAGTTTTGGACCAAAGTCAAACTTAGACGCCCCCGATGAAACATACAAAATGACCTCTGATATAAAATCAAAAAATGAACTCTAAAAGCTAGATCATCTTACCAAAAATTGTTTCCCACTCGATTATGCACAATATCCTTTGTTGGTCATGAAAACTAATTCACAAACAGACAAGTCTACACAGACTATCAAAGATAGATCAACACCTCTGAAAAACAAGTTTATGAAAGGTGTAATTCAACCTTGAATCTTGTTGTCTACAATAAGACCCTGTTGTCATAAAAAAGAATTAGGCCTTGAATAAATTAAGTAATGAATGAAAACTGAACTATCTCAACACAAACTCAAAGAGAAAACCTTAGTGTGCTTCTCCTTCTATCCTCCTCTTGTTCCTCCCTTTCCTTTTTCCTTTAAGAAAATTAGAATTGGTTGAAGTAGTTGAACTACTTCATTAGTTTAGTTAACCAATAAATCAACCAACTTTTAGTTAAGGGGGGAAAGTAATAAATCATAATAAGGATTTTAAATAAATAATAACTAGTAGGTGGGACCCCTTGTGACTCCCTTTAGCTCTTAACAATCATAACACAACTAGTTAATCAAACAAAACATCCCTCCTTGTGACTCCCACTCATAGACAACAAATAATCAACTACAATGTAAACCAAAGAACATGTCACTATAATCCATCAAAAAAAAATTGTGATTTCAAACTGTTAGGATACAAAATTTTCTTAACTGTAATTAAATTTTAGGAACAAGGAGTGAAAAATGAATATGGGAAGGTGACTGGATTGTAATTAGCGAAAAGTGAACTAGTGGTAGGGGAAAAGAACGGATATTGTTCATAAGACTAATTAAGTAATCCATAAAACCAATCTATAGCAAACGCAAAAGATTCAACACCAACCAAATAATCCACTGTGATCAAATAAACAACTAATGTGTATAATTCAATCAATTTTGTGTATTAACTTGCTCATTGTTCACAATTGAATCTTTAACACAATGTCATCAAAACAAGACAATATGCCTTCCACAACAACCTATAGAAGAGTTATGTTTCTTCCCAATTTGTCCCATTTAATATTTTAAATCAATTTCTAAATGAACACACAGTCCCTTGTTTCCACTCTGTTTAGCATCAAAACATCAACCATTGTCCATGAATTATTTCCTCAATCAAACACAGACACAAAAATTGTGCTCGATTCCATTCCTCTAATTGATTTAATAATCAAATTGAAATAAAACCATACTGTTATAAAACCCGCACCCATATTTGATGGCCTAATCAAACAATATCCATAACATACACAATGGACAACCAGGCCACAACTATCATGATTTCAAATTGAAATACTCCCAATTGGAAATTAAAACACACAGTAACAACAACCCTTATTTCAACCTATATCATGTTGTAAGAAACACACAACCCAACACATAAAGCGAAGAGGCATATTCATGATCAACCATAAAACAATGCTGAGTCAACAATCCAATCATTACAACACAAGAGGCATCGACTGTGTGTCCACTTCAGTACTCGAAACAATCGATTAACCATGCTGAACAATCGAATCAATCGCCATAATAAAAGAATACAAAGATTGTAAACTAGTCCCAGAAACCACTACCAACACTATTAACAGGAACAACCAATAATCAACCACCAACAACGATAATACACCAAATCATAACAATTGATCATGTGCCCGACAAAAAATAACTGGTTCATTTATCAAAATCTAGCTTAAAATTATCAAGGGTTCTCTCTGTGGACCAACACAGGGAGACTGGAATCGGCCCCCAACAGTGGGCGAGAACCTTCGAGACCATACATTGGACACACAGGACATATCACCAATAACTTCGCAGACAGGGTGATAGTTCACGAGATAGGTGAGACTATGAACAGAGGAGCAGAGGCTTCATTTTGGTCTGTAATAACATGAAGAAAACGCATGGTATAATCGTCGTGGTTTTCTCAATCAACCTAGAAAATGCTGAGATAAAACAAAGCCATGAAAGAAATTAACCTTATATCAAGCCCCTTGGAGTAATATCCATCATAACCCAATGTGCGAACATCAACAACATGAACGAGCCCATACCCAGGTGAAACGATAATAATGACCCATGGTGGTTCCAAAATCATATGTCGCAACCAAATACGACTGGAAAAGTTTACAGGAAATGTGTAGAGATGACCTGTAAGCATGGACCGTATGAAACCCTCCAAGCAAAACCAATAAGGATGACAGAGATCCTTCATGGCTTCTAACACTCAGAATAATTAATGAAACTGTGACTTCAGCCATTTTTGCAATGAAAACCAAACAAACAATCCATTCCAGAGAAACATCACAAGTTTACACAGTTTCCAATCTTGAGAAAAGAAAATATCCATACATCATTGAGCCAATATCTATTTCATAACTAGAGCGGGTTCATGGATGGTGAAAAAGACATACATGTAACCAAAATCCTTAAAACGCGAGCTTGGTCGAGAAGTTATTCCCTTGTCTGAAGATCAGAGCTTAACCATAGAGAAACACAATTGAACAATAGCCAAGGTAGGGTGATAGCGAGTGGGAGAGGTATGGAGTGATGTGCAGTAAATGCTTGTAAAATGTCTAGTTTCTTAAGAACATGTTTGTATGATGTAGTCATGGTATACATGCTTTAATGGCTCTTTTATTGACTTGATTCACTCATCATGATTCTTTGACTTCATATCCTTGGAGGGTGTATCCATTTGTATTGCAGGTATAGGTTGGTGGCCAGTTGTGGAAGAACAAGCCTATCTTGGGATTCCATGAGGGAAAGAAACCCACAGTATGGATTTCATAGGCCCACATGCCAGACAATAGAGAAATGATTTCAGAGGCCTAGGATACAACTGGATAGATATATCCCAACCTTTGCATGCCAAACAACTTTCCCATAAGGGGCAAAATGTCACTCCCTAGGGGCTTGACGTCACATTTTAGGGGTATATGGTGGTTGATGATGAATTAGAGAATGACACATGGAATTTTGAGGTGGATAGGCTCCAGATGATTTCCACATCACCTTTGGAGGCCCTACTTTGCATCCCAACTCCAACGACTTGCTCAATTTTCCAAAATGTCGTCCTTCAAGGGATGACATCACCTTTATTTTAGGGTTTTCTTTGTGCAAAAGTGAAATTAAAGAGAAGTTTTAAATATTATCTTTGTAAAAGGGGAAATATTAGGGTTGTTACCCCTAATCTTGTGTTTTCCCTAATATTGTGTGGACAAACTATGTTAGCTACATTTTGTATAAATAGAGATCATAAGATCTCATTTTCATAACATAACTCTCCATTGTGAGAGGCTTTTGGACTGAAATTTTTTCTCTCTTTCGATAATTCCCTCTCTTGTGATTTTTTTATGCCTATGTCTTGGTTATGGTTGATGGAGATGGTGTGCTAGCCTTGGAAGGATTTCTTCATTGATTTTTTGGTGGTTAGTCTATGTTTTATTGCCTTTTAATGCTTGAACATGCCATTTATTTCATTGTATTATCAATTGTACAAGTTTAAGGTTCTATTTGCTTGAGCCAAGTAGGGAGTATAAGGGAATACACCCCTACTTGTGTTTTCACCATTTTATTGCTAAGGGAATATTGCTTCATAAGGGTTTACTAAGAGGAGTATAGTTGCATACACCCTCCTAGTTGAAACCCTAGCTAAGAGAAGCTTGCCTTGGGGAGTAAAAGGGCTTACACCCCCAAGGAAGTAGCCTATCTTTCTTCTTCACATTCTCTTGACTCCATTAACCCTTTATTAAAGGAATTAGTCATTTACTTATTGCATGGGAGAAATAAATTGTTGCCTTGGTAAATGTACAAATCTCAACGTTTGAAGTTGTCTCTTTTGGATAATGATATTTATGCCTTGGGGATTCTTCCTCCATTAGGGAGTCCTACTTATCCCAAAAATTATTTTTTTTGTAGTAAAACTAACCTACATCCATTGGGCTTTCTTTAAACCCTAACCTTAACCACTAATATCTCACAAACTAACCCTAGACTAACCCTCTAACTTTGCTAGTTTAACCTACTAACCTAGGTACATTTATTGGGATAGATTTTGGCACTTTTTGATGGTAATATTTGTTGTTGTACTTCATTGAATTATAAATCCATAAGGATGATATATTGCTGCATAAATTTACTATCATGACAACCATATTTATTCAGTCTTGAAGTGTTATTTTCGGTCCACATTGGTTACTAGTTTTATTGTTGACATTGCTAACTAATATAGACCTTTACTTGCTGATTTGGATGTAATATATTTCTGATTTCGATGTAATATATTTCTGATTTACTAACCTGTATGTTGTTTTATTTTAGGGACATAAAGATTAAATTCCTGATCCATTACTAGACTTGTTTGGAAAAGTGTCTTTTCTTGTGTCTCAGGCAGGTATAGGTGCACTGTCAACTATCTCTTTACTCGGTATCCATTTACCTCTCTTCACTTACCATTTTAAACCAGTCTATTATTTCATCACTTGACCTTCCAGGGGAATTATCCTTACACTTCCCTTCATCCTTCTCTTCCCCCCTAGGGTCTCCGGGATCACCTTCCAGGAGTGACCTTAGGCACCCCCGAAATGCGGGACCTACATCGAGGTGACATTGGGTGTAGTATCCCATAGTTGTAGCACATGATTTTATGGTTGGGTCAGGATTTTCCCAACCTACAACTTGTGCTATAACATGTCATTCATTGGAAGTGGACCTGGAGACCTAGCCCAAGATGGGTGAACTATGTTAACAAACTTTCATTTGCTTGTCTCTTTTATTTTCTGCTTTGTATTTCTTCAATTCAACCTTTCAATTATGATTTAAGCTTTATAATTTAAACTAAGTGTTGATTAAGGTTGGTTGTCATTGATGTCAACCCTTGAAGAAATCCCCGCAACACAAAGGTTTTGGTAATGGACCCAAGATTTTTTGATGTAAAGATGACTCATTATTGTCTTGTCATGGTTGATAAGAAGTAAAGATGGATGAACTCCAAAGTGGTCCCCTTATGGTGAAAGCCCTCACGGGAAAACGCTTTGCGGAGTAAGAGAACCCATGATTAATTGTGGAATAATGAGATCCTATATGGATATTGCTTTTCATTCCATTTTTGGTGGTATGTGGAACGTCGCATAACTCCTCACGGTTAGAGAGTTATGGCCATGAGAAGTTGGAGACCCCAGGTTTGGGTAATGGAACCAAGTTTGTTTGATGGATAATGGTATGAGTT
>CBVK0100410339.1:0-12513 GCA_900067695.1 Picea abies | reverse complement strand
AGGTGGATCTAGGGAGATCAGTTAGTGTCCTCACCTACCGATTAGTCCGATAACACCACGAGGGGAGTGGGTCCGCATCACATTAGGGATATGCAACCATTTTTGGAAGGGGGATATTTTAAGCCTCATATATGATATCATTTAAGCTATCCTGACTCTCCTTTTTCACTTATATTTTCCTCATCTGAACACCCACTTATTATTAATTATCTATATTATTAGTGAAATGGCTCATTGGTGTTACAGATTGTGCTTTGGTTATTTTTCTATGAATTTGGTGTAACATCCCTTTGTTACACCTAAGAAAAGTCGAAGCACAAAAGATAATTTTTTTTTCTTATTTTGCAATAAGAAATTAACATCAACACATGATCATGGCAGCACCTATTCACAACTTAATAATTAAAGAAGTACCCATTACTCATCATGGAAATCACTAATGACGCAATCAACACGTCAATGAAGGCTAGCTACACATAAACGTAAATAGCATAGTAGATTAGCACATCATAAAATCTTGAAGCAAATTACAACAACATTCAATCAAATAAAGATTATAAAATGACTACCCACCCAACCTACCTTGCAAGGTTAGGACCTTCAGGACACATAAGAAACGCTCAAGCCTGGGTTCCAATTGATTTTAATCATTTAAGGTCTCAGAGATGGTGACTGTTCTAAGGATCAAGGAGGTGTCTATGTCCCACCAACACAATCAAGACCAAACTAACTATGCTAAATCAACAACATCAACGATAATCAATTTCATCAATCCATCAATCCTAATTCACCATTAAACATGGTGTGCAAGTAATCATTCACATAACACATCATAGACCATATTAAATCCAAGGCGCAAAAACATTTATCAATTATATTCATGGCGTAAATCTCAATCGCACTACGCAATCATCCGTCATAATAATTTTTCATTTTGCGCAAGAAGACTAATATCTAAACCCATACATTACATTATAATTCAATGCGTGCAAGGATTCAAATCCCTCAACTAGTCATACATCACATTATTGAACTGTGTGCGAGAATTCTATTTAATTAATCCATCATTTACACATCAACAATTGAAGACGCAAGAGATATCGATTTTATTTCATAAGGCGCAAGAGAATACAATTAATAAATCAATCATACTTCAATAATAATAAAGGCACAATAGTAACCAAATTCTAATCCAATCAGGAAACATCAATATTCAATGGCACAGTAGAAAACTAGTTATTAATCTATCATACATTAACAAATTTAATGACACAAGTAATTATTGGTATTTAAATTAGGGCGCAGTCGAAAATTCAATCAATCCTAATCATCACTTAATCAAGGCACAGTGTAGTCAACATCAAATTCCACTTTTATTCCATGGCACGTTCGAAGTATAATATCAATAATAATCATTCCTTACAATAAATTTTTATTGCGCAAAAAATAAATAACTAACACAATCATTCTTTACATTGGATATCATGGTGCACTAGAAATCTAACCACTTGTGTAACCATGCGTAACATTAATCAATGAACCTTCATACTCAACTCAGTTGGCAATAAATCATGTGTCAGTGTACCCCTCGATGTGAATCTGGTCTTCTGGTACACTAGATAAAACATTGATCTGATCATAAAGAGCAAAAAATCCCGTCTAAGAGAAGGAAGAGGTTAAGGATCAAATTTTGAGCGGTTTCTCTAGTTATTTCGCAGTAAACCAAAGGTAAATAATTCTGAGGGAAAGGGGTAATATGCTGAGAGGATTTCGTGTGGGTTTCCTCCACACGCGGAGAAGGTCCATCCCAACAAACACAGAGATGGGTGGTCAAATTCAGTGGGATTTCTCCACAAGCTGTGGTAAAGAGAAAAATTTATGGGCTTATTCCAAGTTAACTAGCAGTGTAACAGAGGTAAATATTGTGGAGTGTAAGAGGTGATCATTGGGTAAATACAAGAATAGAAGACTCTCCAAAACGAAGAAAAGGGGCAAGCAAAATCGTTGAGTTTCAAGAAGAGCAATGTTGTGTAAATAAGGTCAGAACTGCTGGGTTTTTAAGGGAACTAAACCACTGTAAAAAGAATTGCAACATAGACCAAAGGATTATCTTTATTTACACAACTTTATGATACAACGCAGACCCAATCCATTTCAGTGCAAAGATTTGGTTTTTCCAAGGAGAAAAACAAAATCTAATAACACGATGATGGAAGAATAAGGCTGGGAAAGTTTCTTATGGAGAAACGAATACAAAGATGGGATTACGACAACGTCATGCTTAATTACATCTCAGTAAAATATAAAACCTTGAATAAAATTTCCCAACAATGTGTATGCAATAGAACTAAACAACATTTAAATTGAAACTTAATGAACGCAATATCAGTTTAAGATTACCGTAACCGGAGGTAAAGAATCTAAAGTTGTTATTTCGCACTATCACTCCCTCCTATGTCCCGCTTGCTAACCATGAAGACCTCACCTGTGCCTCCCTTAGCCCCCCGATCCGCAAAGGGGCCACACACACAAAACCAGAGAAAAATCTAGCTCCCAGCTGGCCTTGCAAGGTCAAACTGCCACTCTCTTTTTCGAGCTAGGTATCTCAACTCCCACAAGAAAAATCGGTGAAATAAATTCCGGCAGCATAACTTTACATATACCAATCATGATCCATTCCTCCTCTCCGCCATTACTTTTATAGAGTTTTTCTTAGTGACCACTTTCCATTTGCACGTTAATTTGTTTTATTAAAAAATAATTAGGAATTATTCCCCCCATACACTTGTCACTGGTTCTCTTAGTTGCACCAATAAATTCACTTATTTAATTTAATTAAATGTCAAATTCCCTCACCCATCCTAAAAGCGCTCGTAAAATTACTCCTAGATGTCCCTTTATTCTCTCTATTTTCTTTTTAATAACTGAAGTCTTTCTAAAACTTAGTTGTGTTTAATTTAGGAAAGTTTTTTAATTAGACTAGACTAGATTCCTTTCTATGCTTCCACATTCATTTTTACATTCATTTCCCTTCTTATCTTAGTTCCATTTTATCATTTCTTGCACAAAATCAGTAATTAAATATTTAGATAAAATATTTCTCCTTTTTTAATTATTAACTTGATTTTTCTTCATCCCCCTTTTACTAATTTATTATTTAGTTTTTAGTCTTCTTACCCTATTTAAACTTAGGCTTAATTTTTAACTAGGCTTAGAATTTTTTTAAGAGAATTTAATAATTAATAAAAATTTCTCATTTAATAATTATTTTAAGACTGACCATGTCAAAACAATTATTGTTTTCTAGGCACCAAGGTTCATTGACTCACCTTTATTAAAAATCACGACGTGCCCTTCAAAATGGACTCCATTCTCCACGAGTGTCACTCACAAATTTTAATTATGCGACGTGCCCTTCAAGACACACTATGTTCTCCAAGGGTGTCACTCGCCTTTGACTGATTTGGCAGTTGTCCAACCCTTGGATTCAATACTCCATCAGGCGACCTTGTGAGAGACTAAAGGCCTCTAACGAATAAGGACCCAGCCTTATTGTGCATCCCTTAGAATATTTGTGAGCAATTGTCTCAGTCTTCCCTCATGGCATCGTGGATCTCTCGAACTAGGTAATCGTTAACCTACAATTTGAGCCATGATGGGAGTGCTACTAGGTTGTGGAAAGGTTGCTTCCACACCTCTCCCTAAATATATGGTTGTTGTGCATGGCCCCTTTACTCCTTATGTGAGTCTGATTAGCAAAAAATCATCAACCTGCATCCATCAATGAAACACGCTCAGCGATCCATAAAAAAACATCATAATATACACAATCATATGTCACATATTCATAAATAGAAATACTCAAACCATAAACTTTCCATTCCTTGACTCGATCCAGAGTCCAAGGAGGCTTGTTGATGCCATTGGCATCCTCAATATGTCGAGTGTCCTACACACTCAGGAGAAACCTGTCAATAGAACATGTCTATGCATAGATATCAAATACATAACATCATTATCCAACCATACCATCATCATAATCCATAAGTGAAACAAACAACCATATCCAAAACTGGATCACTTGTACAGAAGTGTCCTCAAAGAATAATTCAAATCATGTGCATGCAAGAGTAGGATGTTATAATTGGTCAAAATAATTTTTGATTTGTTTCTTTCCATTATCAGTTGTGTGCTAAATATATAGTTTTAAGTGTGGGGCATCTTTCATAGACTATTAAATAAGCTCCAAGTGCTAATATATGGTTGAGAAGAATAGTTTGAACAAGATTTTCAAGTACATGCATGAAACCATCAAGTGGATCTTCTTAGCACCATTAGTGCTTTAACCAATTAGTGCTTTATTCCTACTTGTTGATTCAATATCCTGGCCACACTGGGGGAATGTGGATGTGTCATTCTTATTATGTAGAGCCAGACTTCATCCCCATGATAAATAATGAATGGTGGATCAAACCCTTCCTTCCAACTAATGAAATCCGGTGTGGAGGGGCAAGTTGGATTGCAATTGTTATTAGTTTGTATCTATTGTTTGTTTTTTAAAAATGGGCTTAACCCATATGTATATATTATATGAGATTTGTCTCCAAGGGGGAGAAATATTGACATTTTGATGCTATGACTGAGATAAAACTATAAAAAAAAATATTTTTTCCTTTTAATAAGAAGAGTCGGTTCATACTAGAATGTGTTAAAAAACTATAGCATTGTGTCTTAAGAGTTTGTGAGGCAACAGGCACTCAGATCAAGTCCCCACTCTAGAGGTACCGCTCTTCGTGATATTTTTAAGTTTATGAGTTTTGTTTTCTCATGTTTATCACTGTGTTATAGATATAGAATTATTGTTGAGTTATATTTTTATGCTTTCCATTTACAGTTTCCATTGCGTCGCACATATATGTGTTGTTTTGAGTTAGACAATATTCACAATCTATGTTAATTTTGTAATTTAATTGCATAATTTTTATTTCCATTTATATGATGAATATTAGACACTAAGACCCAATAACAGAGATGGAAGAGATTGCATGTTGTTTATGTATTTCAAATTAATGTGGTAGTCATATATTGGGCTCAAGATTAGAACCCTTACTTTATGATTTAGAAAATTAGTTTTTTTTTCAATTATCTATGCTTTTCATTAATATTGTTTTTGATTTCCAAGTTAGGAGTTAGTTTTAATATTCTCCTTATTGGTCAATACAAGTACATCTATTTTGCACAAAATGTGTGTGTGTGTGTGTCACAAGAAAAATAAGTATCCCTAGGTGATAAAGTTAAATGACCAAGTATTCCTAGCCTTAAAATAAATCTATATAGAAACAATGTCACTCATTGTTCCTCTATCAAAATTATGCAGAGTATAATCGTTGGATGCGGAATTTAATTCCACATCCATTCCCAAGAAACACATTTTTTAATATATTTCAAGTTTATCTTACTATGTCTCTATCAAAAGTATGTAGAGTGGGTACTCTTTGGATGAAAATTTTAATTATGCATCCAATGAGTGTCTACACTTGAAATTTTCAAAGTAAAACCTATAAGGAAACAAATTTAAAATATGATTAAAAAAAAATATTTTCCTTTGAAAATTCGTAAATCTTTTATTATTTAAATGTTATTTTATTGTTTTCCTTAGGAGGCTCATTTTAGACCTAAAAATTTCTGTAATTCAGAATAAGCACGACATTAATCTTAATTTTTTTTCTTCTCATGGACATGAACTTTCCGCTCCTAGTTTTTCCTTCAATGCAACATCTATTTCTTCTAAAAATGAGTGACTTGATGATTCTGGAGCATCTTATTGTATGTCTAAGGATAAAACTATGTTTTCTACTCTTGATGAATGTAGCACTAAACAAATATTTGTTGGTGATTATAGATCTCTTACTGTTGTAGGGTTTGGAGTAGTGCAACTAGATTTTGGTCATTTTAATGACATGTTATGTGTTTCAAGTCTCTCCTACAATATTATATCAATATATCAAATCACTCAATGAAGGTAAGGTAAAATAGTATGTTTTTCACCTCACCAAGTTGTAATCAAGGATTTAAAAGATCATAAGTATGTTCTGGCAACTAGAATTGTTCATGATAATGCTTTGGTTTTATGGGTTAAAGACAAAAGAAAAGGTTCATAGTGTCAAAGATTTGGGTTTTTTTTACAGAAGAGTGTCCATGTGTTACCACCCTACAACGTGGCAAGATGATCAAGCTATCACTTCAATTATGCTTCCATGTAAGTGATGGGATCACCGACAAACCTACCAATCAATGAGGGTTACGTGTATGGAACATCAACAAACACACCAATTCAATGAGGCATACATTTATGTGTGTAATGGGATCACAACCAAGGAATACCATTCAATGTCATTGTTTTATTTCCTCCGTATTTAAAATAATCATAAGGTGATAATGATTATAAATGATAAAAAAAATGCAAACCTATTATATATTTTCTTATGTCCATGAGCTTTATATGCATATCATGAATGGTGGTGTCGTTAGAAGAATTTACAGCAATTGTTAACCTCCAACATATTTCCGGACATAATAGATTTTTTTCTCGAAGAAAGATTCGAATTTACAAGTTGGTCAGGACAAGCTTGATGTTTCTCTTATTGAGCTACCAAATGTCTCTTCTAGAAGGATATCAGTTTACCTTTTCATCCAAGGGCATATGAACTCTTTCAACACCCATGAGTTTTCTCAAGTTGTAAAAGATTACAATTACAAGGATTTTCGCATGGTAATGAAGGGTATTGCTTCAAGAGCAAATTGAGGTTTCTCATATGTTTTGGGAGTGAATTTGATGCATGATTTTGGATTTGTATTATCATAATTAAACTCAAAGTTATTGAACCAAGAACAACCAAGTCCTTTCATTTTTCCTTGGGGTGTTCTGCAATAGTATGGCCCTACAAATGCTTGGAAAATCAATGGATATGAAAGACGAGCATAAATTCTAACAATATCCCCAAGCTATAGTGCCCAATGGGATTCTAGAAGATAAGATGAAAAAATGATTTGGGCATTGTTACCCCCAACCTAGGGGTAACTAAGGATATCATGTCTCGAGGCCCATAGGTTTCATGCATGGAGTGTCGAGAGCCACATGGATAGATCATAGCCCCAGAGGGACCTTCTTTTCATTGATGCATTATGCACATCACCAACAACAATTCCCACCACACTAGCCTAGTCCCAAAAGTAAATGGGTCTTGCTCCATGAGGTAATTATTTCAGGTATCATGGTAAGTGTCACTCTAATATTTGAATCATTTGAACATGTTGCAAAGGACCTTTCTTGATTATAAAACGTTTTCTTAACGTGGGTGGATGCTCATCGGGGTTCGGGGATTGGTAAGACCCGATCCGGTGACAATAGGACTCATGAACATGCGAGGTCCGATTTCCCGATAGGGCAAAGGGAGATCATAAGAGCATTTTGTGGGTGTAGGAAGGTCCCGATAAGGGATCAGAAGAGCAATTCATCTCTTCGGACCTTGGGAAGAGAAGAAGGTTCTGGTGGGAGCGGACGTGCCCGATGGCACGCCTGCATCAGTTTTTTTGAGTTAGACAATATTCACAAGCTATGTTAATTTTGTAATTTAATTGCATAATTTTTATTTCCATTTATATGATGAATATTAGACACTAAGACCCAATCACAAAGATGGAAGAGATTGCATGTTGTTTACTTATTTCAAATTAATGTGGTAGTCATATATTGGGCTCAAGATTAGATTGGTCAATACAAGTACATCTATTTTGCACAAAATGTGTGTGTGTGTGTGTGTGTGTGTGTGTGTGTGTCACAAGAAAAATAAGTATCCCTAGGTGATCAATTTAAATGACCAAGTATTCCTAGCCTTAAAAAAAATCTATATAGAAACAATGTCACTTATTGTGGCTCTATCAAAATTATGCAGAGTATAATCGTTGGATGTGGAATTTAATTCCACATCCATTCCCAAGAAACACATTTTTTAATATATTTCAAGTTTATCTTACTATGTCTCTATCAAAATTATGTAGAGTGGGTACTCTTTGGATGAAAACTTTAATTATGCATCCAATGAGTGTCTGCACTTGAAATTTTCAAAGTAAAACCTATAAGGAAACAAATTTAAAATATGATTAAAAAAAAATATTTCCCTTTGAAAAATCGTAAATCTTTTATTATTTCAATGTTATTTTATTGTTTTCCTTAGGAGGCTCATTTTAGACCTCAAAATTTCTCTAATTCAGAATAAGAACGACATTAATCTTAAATTTTTTTCTTCTCATGGACATGAAATTTCCGCTCCTAGTTTTTCCTTCATTGAAACATCTACTTCTTCTAAAAATGAGTGACTTGATGATTCTGGAGCATCTTATTGTATGTCTAAGGATAAAACTATGTTTTCTACTCTTGATGAATGTAACACTAAACAAATATTTGTTGGTGATTATAGATCTCTTACTGTTGTAGGGTTTGGAGTAGTGCAAATAGATTTTGGTCATTTTAATGACATGTTATGTGTTTCAAGTATCTCCTACAATATTATATCAATATATCAAATCACTCAGTGAGGATAAGGTAAAATAGTATATTTTTCACCTCACCAAGTTGTAATCAAGGATTTAAAAGATCATAATTATGTTCTGGCAACTGGAATTGTTCATGATAATGCTTTGGTTTTATGGGTTAAAGACAAAAGAAAAGGTTCATAGTGTCAAAGATTTGGGTTTTTTTTACAGAAGAGTGTCCATGTTTTACCACCCTCCAATGTGGTAAGATGATCGAGCTAGCACTTCAATTATGCTTCCATGTAAGTGATGGGATCACTGACAAACCTACCAATCAATGAGGGTTACGTGTATGGATCATCAACAAATGCACCAATTTAATGAGGCATACATTTATTTGTGTAATGAGATCACAACCAAAGACTACCATTCAATGTCATTGTTTTATTTCCTCCGTATTTAAAATAATCATAAAGGTGATAATGAATATAAATGATAAAAAAAATGCAAACCTATTATATATTTTCCTATGTCCACGAGCCTTATATGCATATCATGAATGGTGGTGTCGTTAGAAGAATTTACAGCAATTGTTAACCTCCAACATATTTCCGTACATAATAGATTTTTTTCTTGAAGAAAGATTCAAATTTACAAGTTGGTCAGGACAAGCTTGATGTTTCTCCTATTGAGCTACCAAATGTCTCTTCTAGAAGAATATCAGTTTACCTTTTCATCCAAGGGCATATGAACTCTTTCAACACCCATGAGTTTTCTCAAGTTGTAAAAGATTACAATTACAAGGATTTTCGCACGGTAATGAAGGGTATTGCTTCAAGAGCAAAGTGAGGTTTCTCATATGTTTTGGGAGTGAATTTGATGCATGATTTTGGATTTGTACTATCATAATTAAACTCAAAGTTATTGAACCAAGAACAACCAAGTCCTTTCATTTTTCCTTGGGGTGTTCTGCAATAGTATGGCCCTGCAAATGCTTGGAAAATCAATGGAGATCAGAAAGATGAGCATAAATTCTAATAATATCCCCAAGATATAGTGCCCAATGGGATTCTAGAAGATAAGATGAAAAAATGATTTCGACATTGTTACCCCCAACCTAGGGGTAACTAAGGAGATCATGTCTCGAGGCCCACGGGTTTCATACATGGAGTGTCGAGAGCCACATGGATAGATCATAGCCCCGGAGGGCCCTTCTTTTCATTTATGCATTATGCACATCACCAACAACAATTCCCACCACACTAGCCTAGTCCCAAAAGTAAATGGGTCTTGCTCCATGAGGTAATTATTTCAGGTATCATGGTAAGTGTCACTCTAATATTTGAATCATTTGAACATGTCGCAAAGGATATTTATTTATTTCATAACATTTTCTTGGAATTTATGCTCTTTGATTTATTTAAACCTGGGGGGTTTCATTATGTCCTAGTAAGTTGGTTACCATTAGGAATAGGTTGATACTTGGTGGTTCCTTGAAGAGTCATCGTTTATTCCCTACGATACTTTCCACTTTCCATACTTCTTTCCCTCCATCTCCCCGGCCTTTTGGGATCTTCGAGTGTATTGACCCAAGAAGGTATTGTACCATACCTCATGGGAAGAAGTGGCTAAAGGACCAGAGGGTAAAAGTAGTTGGAAAAAGATAAAATACAATCATAACAAATTTGATATGCTTCACCTCAGGATCCTCGATAAAGAAAATAAATGCTTATCTGAAAGAAATGGGGACCTAGAAAATGAATGATAATGAATATTCAAGGTGTTAGTTGAGGGATAATATGTCTCATCACAATCTGACCTATCATGATGATAGGTATTTAGCGGTATGACATTACCATCATCTAGTCACCAAGCCAGGGTAGTGGCTCTTAGTTGCATGATTGAGGGAAAGGGGGTCTCATCACACGCCATCCTTCTCATTTACGCGAGGTATTTTTGAATGACACTGTCATACCTGGACACTAAACTAGGATAGTGGCCTCCAACAAATTCCTTGAAACATGAAAGAAACATGAAATAAAAAGCTAAGAAGAAGAACGACAAACAAATGGGCTTGGAAAAATTGCATTGCGGACAAAGGAAAGCTCACCCTCTACAAAGGCATCCATAGGTAAGACAATACAAACCATTGTATGTCATGAACCCCATGCCCATAATTTTATCCCACACCATCTCACATAAACACATGACTAGGATAGGTTCCACCTAGGAAACACCATGGACCTTGGAGTGATTGACCCAATAGGGCACCTTGAGACCCTTCCCAAACCTAAATTTTACAAATTGTATAACATCCTTGAGAATTTGTTTGGTTTGAAAAATGGGGTTTGATGCACATGTTAGGGTGTTTTGATTATTAGATTTTTATTACTTGTTATGATACTTGTGACGCATG
Organism: Picea abies; assembly: GCA_900067695.1. Classification (NCBI taxonomy): domain Eukaryota; kingdom Viridiplantae; phylum Streptophyta; class Pinopsida; order Pinales; family Pinaceae; genus Picea; species Picea abies. Next base: position 1,562 of record CBVK0100410339.1, on the reverse strand, counting down.
AACCCCTGGAGAGCGTACCTAATTTTATTTGTAGGACCTTGCCCAGTGGATAGGTATTCATGAGGAAATGACCATTTTGGACCTTCATGAGGGATTGAAGCCTAGTGGTGGATGATGAGACCCCATGCATGGGGAAATATAGTGATGACCAGCTTGTGTAATGAAGGAATAGGTCGTTTCACTTGGAGGCACTTTGGCAGGCCTAGGGGAGCAGTTTCCATCCTCCGTGCACCAAGACACTAGCCTTTGGATGCTAAGAAGTCATCCTTCTAGAACAAAGATGACAAGGTTCCTTGAGAATGATGGTGGCACATGTGGACAAGCCCCTTGGAGGCCTAGCGCCATGTTCCTACAGCCCAACATCTCCTTGAAGAGACCTAACATCACCCTAAGAGGGCTAACGTAAGAGACATTTTATGTAAATTTGTTTAATTTGTAAATTTAAGGGGCAATTTTGAAGGTTGGCCATGTATTTTTGAATTAAAGTTAATTTTTGGTCAAATTTTGGTAAATACAACAAAGTGACATTCATTTTTCATCATGACTCTCACATTGAAGAGAGTGGACTGAAATCAACGCCCTTTTTGGGGTTTATTGGCTAAAATTGTGAGGCGTGCTTGTCTTGGAGACTAAATACTTGCATCTTGGATCATTTTTGGTGAGGTTTACTTGGAAATCTAGGGTTTTGTTGCTTGATTATTCTTGGTGAAGTAAGTAAATCTACAATTCTCATTTTATTTTAAATGTTTATGGTATATTTTCTTATTCATGTTAAAGATTATGAAATTTCATACTTGAGAAACCCTATGAGTAAAGAACATAAGGTGCTTCTTCTTTGCACTTCATTTGCTAAACTTTCTTACGGTGATCCAACCTAGAGAAGCTTTTATAGCCCTAAAGTTCTATCACTTTAGAAGCCTTGTCTAGTTGTTATTACATTCAATATATTTCAATAGTCTAAGGATGAGGAAGGCATTAGGGCCTAGAAGTGCCTACTATCTAGCTACCTCACCTCCCTAAATCTTGGTTCTTAGAGGAATTAAGGTGCTACTCCTCAAACATCCATCCTTGTTTTACTTAGACAAGTATAATCATTATTGTTTCTTCAAGTATTTTTTGCTAAAAATTTTGACTCCATAACCCTTAGAGGTGATAGTCTCATCTCTCTTTGATTGGTTGATCAAAAAAACATTTAAACCTTAAACTATCAATATTTTACCAACCAACACTAACACTAACCTAGATTAGAAAACTAATTTCATTGTTGTTGTTAATAAGTGTTTTCTACAACCACATTAGAGCATCAAAGTTTTTGCATACTCAACATATGTTGTTAGCTAATCACTTCAAAATTTGTTCATGAAAAGCTACTATCATTCTATACATTAAATGCTATATTTTCATTATCTTTTAGAGCATTTCTAAAGAGTACTTCTTGTAGTTGTTAAACATTACTAATTGTTGTTGTAAACTTGTTATTTTCTGCAATTTTATATCAGCTAGCATATATTTCATTGGTTTACTGTCTCTTGAAGCTTTGATGTCATTTTGTACTTGAAGCT
>CBVK0100410338.1:0-12513 GCA_900067695.1 Picea abies | reverse complement strand
GTGGTAGGTGTGTCCAACAAAAATGATTGGAGAATTGTTGGAGTCATGGCTATGTAGCTCTTAATCCGTTTTCACCTTGAATTAATTTGATAGTTGTATTACGTCATGAATAAATGAGAAGCATGGTTGATTATGTAATTGTTCTCTTAGCGCTCTTAAAACCAAGTGGGTTACTCTTGCGCTATTAAGAGACGTTGATGTATGATCTAATTGTATTTTTATAATAGAATTTATGCACCATGAAATTTTAGGATGTGAGACTGATTATGTAATTTGATTACCTTGCTCCATGAATTAATTGACATTTATTTTGCACCATGATATGTATGGACGATCATGGGTGTAGTTACTTTTTATGCCACTAAATTGTTAATTATAGTTGAATTTAATGATGGATTAATCCAGCGCCTTGAAGTAAAGTAGATGTCTGCCATTGCACTTTGAAAATAAAATAAAGATTACTTTGCACACGAACTTATGTTGTTTTATGATGGATTTAGTAATCAATTTCTCTTGCACCTTGGAATTTAGGTTTTGTGCGATCGATTCATAGAACACTATCACGCATTGATCATCGTTGATGTTGTTGAATTAGCATATTTAGTTTGGTCTTGATTGTGCTAGTGGGATGTAGGCATCTCCTTGTTCCTCAGAACAATCGCCATATCTAAGACCTTGAATGGTCAAAATTGATGGGAACCTAGGCTTGAGAAATTCTTATTTCTCTTGGAGGTCCTAACCATTGTAGGGTAGGACGGGTGGGTAGTCATTCTTGTTCTTCATGGGTTGAATGTCTTCGCTACTTTCAGGTGCTTGATGTGATTTTATGATTGGTCGTCATGTTGTTATGGTGTGAGTTTCCGACGTTGTGTTCGTCATCGTGTTGCGTTGTTGAGTATAATGTCTTTATCACCTTCCTACATGCACACACACAAAAAAATTTAAGGATGCTTTTACTGGTTGTACTTTGTAGTAGTCATTCCACCAAAGGGGTCTTACACCAATTTTGTTAAGAGTTGAAAATACCCTGGCAAGTAGGAATTCACTTCTTTGTATGTATAAATCACACATTTGTCCATACTATGCCATTCTTGGACAAGAAATCAAGGAATGCAATCATGGAAAATTTAGAAACTCTCTCTTTTTTGATGTGGGATAGAATCTGTTCTCAAATATTCAAACATATTCAAATTCAAAATTAGGTCTTCATCATGATCTAACCTTAAATAAGTTTGAATGTACACCATTTAAGACAACAACAAACTTATCTAGGGGTTCTATATATTTCAAAATAATTGATCAAAGCATTGAATAAGAAAGGCTAAACTAAAAATTTGAGAAAACAAAAAATTGATAAAAGTCAAGAACATACATTTATGAATCATCCTGAATGGACACATCCTTCCCTAATCTGGGTTCTTCCTCAATCTCAATCTCCCTTCCAAGCACACTCTTAGGTACTCTCTTCTCCACATTAGCCTATATAACACATCAAATTTAAATGATTTTAAGACATTAAATGATACTTCTGAACTCCCACCCTCTTCAAACTCTCCCAATGAGAATTGAGACAAGCCAGGCCAAGTAGTAGGATATGGAATAGAGAGTTGTAAACAACACAACTAAGAACTAAATCTAGGATTCAATGTGTTCACAATTATACAAAATTATAAATGTTGTTGATCTCTTTTCAAAAGAGTGGAGAATGAAAAACTATTAGAAAAAACATACTCGATTCAATCCATCCAAATTCAAACTTGTCGAATGAAGTCCCCTACCAACTGGAGATTCATTTAACATATGTCCTGGAGATTCATTTAACATATATCCAAACTGCAATTAATTAAAATAATAACTCGATTATTTATATAGAGACAAGGATATCTAAATCTAGAACTAGAAGTAAATTATCATAAAATGCGTCAAACATTTCCTAAATAGAACACAATACCAATTTGCAGTTCAGGTCATCATTCTGAATGACCTTCTTCCAACCATCCCGACAAAATTTTGCATACTCCAAAACTTCTTCTGCTGACATTGGATCTAAGTCTGCATTTGTTTTATCGACAAATGTGTCTCAGGAATTGGCTTCCGCTTGTTGACACTTCATGCCAATGTCAACACCATAAAACATAGCTTCCAAATTTTCCCTGACTATAGTCCTTGCCTATTTTCCAACTTCTGATGTAGTCTGGAACTCTGAAAGTGATTCAAATGCCCCTATTGGGCGAGGTATTAGAGGTTGTGGAGTCCTCGAAAATGTCACACTTTGATATGCCCCTTTGTGATCATATGTACGTCCTTTACTAGTCCTATAATATTTGGACGGTAGACTAGTATAATCAAGGTTCATGTGCAAGACAAACTCTGTAAAAAGGTGTCTAGCAAAATGGTGTGGAACCTCATCGTTCCACGACAATTTCCCATATGCCGCAAAAAATCTATTATACAGATGTCAGAAAACGTTAGGGTGCATGTGAAAGACAAACTCTGCAAAAAGGTGTCTTGCAAAATAGTGTGGAACCTCATCGTTCCATGACAATTTCCCATATGCCGCCAAAAATATGTTATACAGATGTCCGACAATGTCAGGGTGCTTAAAATATTACACCTTCAACATTTTCCTCTTTGGGACCTCTTTGAAATTGAACATGGAAATGGCATCTTTTTGGAAACTCTGTTTTTTAATGTCCCCCATTTATGAGGACCCATCACCTATGACTTTCTCCGCCTCCTTAAATCGACAAAACTGTCAGTGGTTGGCCCCATCTTATGATATGCATCCATAAAGTTTTCCAGTGAATGAAAAACAATTTGAAAACTTTTTTTTCTCTCCTGAGGGAGTTACAAGACAACCAAATCATTTTCCAACCTCTTTTTAACACCTCAGCATCGCTCAAGCGTCATTGCTTTAGTATTCCCTTCCTAGGGAAGTTCATTGCCAACATTTGAAGGATAGGTGGACATTGGCATGTAATCTTCTATTTCTTCATAACGCGGCCTCCAAAATCCACCTTCACCCTCTGCACTGACATTTGAATCTTCATTATATAAACTCTCATTGTCCTCCCTTTCTCTAAATATATTTCCTACACACACATTTGAAAGTAACTTCAAGATTTAACCTCACATACTTTTAAATACAAAAAAAATCAACAGAAATAATTTTTTTTTAAGAAACTTGAAAGAAATATTCTCTTGTCCAGAGCTATTCCCTACATTCTCAGGTGTAGGAGTATTGATGTGCAACCTATCATAGAAGTCTGTATCCATAGACCTGGCTTGAGCAGGTTCTGCAGTTGATCTATTTACAGACTCTTTTGAAAATCTCCTCTGATGAGATTATTGTTGCTCACTCAAAGTCTCAATGGAAGATGGAGTTTTCGTTCTTCCTTTTTGAAAATGCCTAGAGCGTTTGAGAGGAATTTTTGGAGAATCTTGTGTTGACATCACCACTCAATATCTATCCACAATGCAGAGTTTATCAATAAAAATCTAGAGAAGGCACAAAGTCTAGACATTAAACCATGAATCAATCAACACAAAGATAAGTAAGGGGTCCATAGACAGCATGGAAAATTCTTATCCTTCACTCATCATCCATGTAAAGAAAAGAAGGTCATTTGAATCTATAGGTATTTAAACACCAAAGTGACGACTGTCGATTTGGCTACTAGCCGACTGCTTAGGCACAGACTGATGACTAAAGGGATAAGTGACAGAAGATAAAACCACAAAATTTTCATAATAATCAATAAAACCCACAAAAAGAATTCATTGAAATCAAAAAGTTGGGTTTGCTAAGGGAAATCAATTCAAAAAAACAACAAGCAAGTGGATTCATTAAAAGTTCCCTATGGTTGGATCCACTAAAAAAATGTATTAGAACATTTCTTTAAGATTCCTTAAAGGTTCCCTATGGTTGGATCCACAAAGACCGCATATAATGTAATGCATTAGAATCCCCAAAACAAAGAGTTTAATATTCATAACCTCACACACCCATGTTTTAATCACAACAAGGTGAAGGTCTTGCATGGACATGGATTATATGCCATTGCTTTAAGCTTCCCATTAGCATTGTTTAAATGTCATTGAGTTTTTATACTAATTCCTTTATTGTCATGTTAAATGGGATGGGATTGAGGGATGTTTGTATTCCTAGTATAAATTAAGATGAGATGGATCAGATGTAATTGTTGTGATAATGTTATATTATATAACATATGAACTGTGAAAATGTTATATTATATATTTGAATCACTTGAAATATTTAAGGACAAATTGTTGGATAGTTGTGGATAGAGTTAAACTAAATACATAATCATGAAATATTGTATGGTCACCTAAAGTTACATAAAGGGACCTAATTTTACTATGAAATACATAGGATTTGCACTAAGGGATTTATACCTAATTGTTACATAAAGGAACCATATTTCCACTGAGGGATTTCTTAACTATAAACTCCCTAACTCCCTTGCTTGTTATAGTTTTGAGTTTATTTGTTGTTGATTATTAAACCAAACATCATATAGCTCATAGGTTTATCACTCACAACCCACATCAAATAAGAATACATAAAGACTAAACATTCAACCATGAATCAATCAACTAAACTATAAGTAAGGGATAGACAACAGGACAAATTCTTATCCTTCACTCATCATCCATGCACATAAAAGTAGAGAATTTGAATCTATAGGTATTTAAACAACAAAGTGACGACCGTTGATTCGTCTCCTGGCTGACTACTCAGGCAATGACTTATGACTAAAGGGATAAGGTACAGAATATAAAACCACAATATTTTCATAATAATCAATAAAACCCACACAAATAAGTCATTGAAATCAGAAAGTTGGGTTCACAAAGGGAAATAAATTCAGAAAAACAACAAGCAAGTGGATTCATTAAAAGTTCCCTATGGTTTGATCCACTAAAAAAACGCATTAGAACATTTGTTTAAGATTCCTTAAAAGTTCCCTAAGGTGAGATCCCCAAAGGTCACATATAATGTAATGCATTAGAACCCCCAAAACAAAGAGTTTAATCTTCATAACCTCACACACCCATGTTTTAATCACAACGAGGTGAAGGTCTTGCATGAACATGGATTATATGCCATTGCTTTAAACTTCCCATTAGCATTATTTAAATTTCATTGAGTTTTTATACTAATTCCTTTATTCTCATGGTAAATGGGATGGGATTGAGGGTTGTTTGTATTCCTAATATAAATTAAGATGAGGTGGAGAAAATGTAATATTTGTGATAATGAACTATATTATATAACATATGAACTATGCAAATGCTATATTATATATTTGTATCACTTGAGAGATTTAAGGACAGATTGTTGGATAGTTGTGGATATAGTTGAACTAAATGCATTACTGTGAAATATTTTGTGGTCACCGAAAGTTACATAAAGGAACCTAATTTTACTATAAACTAACGGATTTCCACTAAGGGATACATAAAGGTACCTAATTTTACTATCAACTAAGGGATTTCCACTAAAATATTTCCACTAAGGGATTTCTTAACTATAAACTCCCAACTCCCTTGTTTGATATAGTTTTGATTTTATTTGTTGTTTATTATTAAACCTAAAATCATATCCCTCCATGTCCAAAATCTATTTTTGCCTTGAAAACAATTGTAAATCATATGAATTTTGGCTCTGGGAAAAAAATAAACCCCTTTTGAGACACTCGTCAATATTGTTATATTATATATGGATTTGAAGATTTGGGTTGTAGCATTTCTATATAATCATGGAGAAATACTGAGAAAATTCAAAAGTGTTTATAATTTGTAATCTTATAATTAATATCATACAACCTATCCTATCCTCATATAATTAGTTATTTCCCCAATAAGAGAATGACTAAAACTAGGTACCTAATGTACAAGCGCAAGAGACTACTAACATGAAAGAAAATATGCTACCTATTGCTTAATGGGGGTCGGGATAAAGATGCCAATTCTTCCCTAAATAATTTGAGAATGGAGAAGGAGATCACTCTACAAAACATTGATATATCATTAAAAATACTATTAAATCAAAATTCAATGAAATATCAATACTTATGAAGAGTTTTTGTTAACTAGAAGGTAGGGATAAAATGTTATTTCTAACATAAAAACTCTCATATGATATGGGTTTACATTAGAAAATGTTTCTACTATGAGTGGATATATCACTAGTGTTAGGTCACATGGCCCTCATAACATTATGATTCCTTGTTTCCTCACATAGTTCCTACCATGTTTAAATTATGCCTACATATCCAACACAAATCCAATAAGTTGTCAATTTGAAGTTATATTATATGAATATAAATATCATCAATAATATAAGCATTTAATAACTTTGGTCAATATGTCTGAAGTAATAAATGATTAAAATAATTAGTTCCCATCTAAGACTTTTTTATTTCTATGAATTAGAATTTATCATCAAAAATGAAGTATTCATTATAACTATTCCTTTAGTCAAACAACCTCTACAATTGGAAAACACCACCAAAGTGGGTGACTGGTTGTTTATATTTGATAACAAAATGAATACTACCTTTTTGCAAGATTATTAGGAGAGAACTGACCTAATATGGAAGTGATAGATTTACCGAACTATGCATAATTTAGTCAGTTAGGTCAAAGTGTGACTAAGTACTAAGTTTTGTTGGGAAGTTACACTATGAGATAACCGACCTAATATGGAAGTGATAGATTTACTGAACTATGCATAATTGACTTGAAGATCACATTGATGGACAATTAATGGAAATATTGGATGCATGTTTCTAGAACATGTCAACAAAAACCTAAAAGGTTCTAAGAATGTTTATTGGTCAATTCTTCGTGTAGTATGGTCTATGAGTATTTGAATGATTGAGGACTAAGTTGATTGGGTTTGTTGGTACAATAACACTCAACGTTACCATGGAATAGATCAATCCTAATGGTTTCTTTGAGGGAGCATATATTAACCTCAATGAATTGACAAAATGTGCAAGGGATTACAAGATCAAAAGCAACATGTGTATGGTGCATCTACAATAACTATTGAACCAATTCATTGTCATTAGGAAGTGGGCATCAAATGACATGTAGAAGTTGAATTGATTGTTCAAGTTGCATGTAAAGAAGAGGGACAATTGTAACTATCTCTTAGAGATGGGCCATAAGAATATGAATTGCTAGAGATTGAGAGAGGGAGGTAGATGTTTGAAGACTACAATTGAGAAAGGATTCAATTATAGGTGATTTGAGTGTTGAGATGGTATGTGACATGGGACAATTATAGTCATATAAGGTGGCAATTCAAGTTGATTGAGATTAATCATGACAATAATTTCAAATGTAAGTGCATCATAACCTATTGTAAGCATAGTAATGTGAGTTTTAATGGGATATATATTAAAAAGGAGATGATTTTAAGTGATTCTTAATTGTCAAAAAATTTATGGTGGTAATGAAGCCTATTTCTACAAATAGTAATGTTAGTTTTAATGACATATATATTTCAAAGAAGATGCAATTGATTGAGTCTTTTAATTTTCAAAAAATTAATGGTTATAAAAGGTAATGTCCATAGATATCCACACTCCCTATATGTGTTATGACTAATACTAGTTGTCTACTAGAGATATTAGGTCGAAAGGTCTGAAGATTTCACATTTGGATTATCTCTAGAGTTAGTTCAATATTGTCAAAACTCTAACATATTTCAACAAAGGAAGGGATGGGAGATGTGAGATGGAATTAAGGGTTTAAAGGGAGCCCAGTGATTTACTTTATTTATTTATTTTCATTATTAGTTAACATTTTAAAAATTACATTAGGAACATGGCTTGTTATTATCGTCTACATGTATGAGATATTTGTGTGCTAGCTATGCCTAAATATCCAACACACATACAATGTTATGGTTCAATAAACACATTAGTTACTAATGTCTCTAGGTTATTAATGAATTAATTAATAACTTGTCAATTTGAAGTTATATTATACGAATATAAATATCATCAATAAGATAATAATTAGTTCACATCTTTAAATATTAAATGAAGTTATAATAATTAGTTCCCATCTAAGACTCTTTTATTTCTATATTAGACTTTATTATCCAAGATGAATTATTCGTTATAATTATTCCTTTAGTCAAAGGGTCACTACAATTGGAAGGGGAAATAATGGTTGAGATAATTCTAGACAACCTCATTATAAAATTAGAATCAAAGAGTTCCAAAACCGCTAGAGACAAATAATGTGGTTGACCAAGAAACATTTCCATGGTTCAATCCTTATGGTGTAGCACATGACCAATAAACCTGTTTAGTTGCCAAAGAGGCTTTCCAAGAAGCAATGTTAAGCTAATATTGATCAACAAAATCTTAAAAGTTGCCCTAAATGCACAAACCTCTATATTTCCTCACCCACTAACCTTGAAGTTAACACACAGTCATGGTGGTCTCTCACAACACTTTAGTGGTTATGGAAATTTGAAAAAATAAGGTCCTTTAAGTTGAAGGGATGATATGGGCACTTGCACAGTAAATTTAAATATGGTTTTAAAATATGAAATATAGATATTTGAATGGTGATCATATTACACTCTTGGGAAAACGATTCACTTCCATGGCTTCTTAGGTGTTTTGGCACCATGTGAAAGTTTTAAAATCCCTAGAAGAAACTTTTATTCCTAGATGCATTCATTTTTATCATTCTAACATCAATAGGGTCACAAGAAATTATATCCCTCACATATAATTTCTTCTAATGGAACTCATATGACCCCTATAGATCACAAATTCCATTTACAAGAAATGTGTGGTACTAGAATCTATGCATGGTCCATGATCCAAGTGGATATTGGTGGCCACCCACCTATTCCACTTGGACCCCCACGATTGCTTCTTTTAGTTTTTCAGTTTCTGCATAGTTTACTATTTTTAGCAGTTTTTCGGGTCTTGAACTTCCGGAGCCGTTTTGAGACCTTAAATGACGTTTTTTGGGAAAACGGGGAGCAACATGGATCATAGATCATGTTTCTCACCCAAAAGTTGTAGTCCTCCGATAGATATTTCTAACGAGGTATGGAACGTGTCAAACAGAGATTGTATGCCAAAGTTATATCCCCAGGAAGTTGATGTACCAACTTACCTAAACGGGGCCCATAGTCTTGGCGTTTCATCTCCTAGGGTTAGGTCTTTAGACGTTTAGGGTTTTCCATTGTTTCTCAATAATAATAGGCTTTTGAGCCTCATTTTAACACAGTTCGGAGGCCAGTAGCTGCCACATCTCTTCTCAGAGATAAGCTACCAGTGTCCTAGCTAGCTTACTTCCATTCTGTCTATAAGCATATATCAATCGTTTGTTATTAATGAAATGAAGTCTTATTTCCGCTGCATCTCTGCATTTATGTGTATTTCTATATTTCATTATGTTCCTACATAAATATGGATCAGTGGTATCAGAGCAGTATGCTCATTCTCGATCCTTCTTTGCATGTCCCCAACGAGGTCGGGGTATAAGGAGTTGGGGCTCGATCTGGTTGAACCTTTGCAAGATTAGCCTCGCAAATATCGACGACCGCCCATGGGGGAAGAAAAGAAAGATGAGGGAGCAGGAGATCCCTTCGTGTGTCCTGAAGCAGCAGATCGTATTTCTGGAAAATATCACAACTGTTGGATTGCAGAAAGAGCTGTATTTCTTGGCTTCTTGATCACGTTCTGATTGTATCTCTTGCTGTCCTGCAGTTGTAGTCAGCTTCTCTAGTGTTTTTTCAGGGTATAGGTTCAAATTCTATTATTATGTCTTATATACTTGGAGATGATTATTGAACCAGGCTTACCTAGAAGGTTGTGCAGGTTTTCCTTCTAGGTTGTGCTAACCTATATTAATATGTGTCCTAAGGAGAACCCAAGATGTCAAACCTGCATGGTCACTTAATACGCCAGTAGTGCTGTCTTTGAGTAGAAATGTAGTTTCTGTGGAGTTCCATTCTGCATGGATATCTCTGCCTTGTGGGATTGTAGATGGAGCCAAAAATAAGACTGTTGTGTTTTTTAAAAGAATTTCCAATGTTGTTTCGTAATAGTAAATGCCTGCACATTATCTGTTCTATCCTCTTATAAAAAAATTCAATGTCGTTCTATCCTCTTATAAAAAAAAAATTCTATGTCGTTCCTTAATAGTAAATATCTATGCACATTATCTGTTGTATCTTTTTATAAAAAAATTCAACGTTGTTGCTTAATAGTAAATGTTTATGCATATTATTATTAAAAACGTTTAGTTATGACGGATATGGTAGGATGGAAAAAGGATTATTGATAAATGGAAAGTAAAAAACAACCGACCTACAGATACCAAATACAGCTCAAAACACCGATGGATTGCAATGACGAGAACATATATATACACACAGACTTTGAATGATTTAGAAAGTGTTGAGAAATATCGAGCTCTCGTCACTCGATCAATCTTCTAGATTGTCTAGTCAACTATCTAGAAACTCCTAATCTAGCAGGTTTATTCAGAAGGTTATCAGCTACCACATTAAATCTCTTTATCTTGGGAGTAATTATTAATTTTAACAATTAAGACAAAATTTTAATAGAAATATTAATCAACCTGACTCTACTTTCAATTCGTACTAATTATCAAATGTTGTTTTATCCATACATATTCCAGCTTCTCTTTTCATTCATCCTACTAGAAATTAAATTTGATGGTTAAATTTGAATAATATTTATCAATTTTCTCTTTTTTAAACTGTCATATATTTGCAATTTAAAAAACTATTTCACATTCATTGATTTGATTCCTAAAACTGTTAAAATGATAGGTAATTTAAAATTTTAACTATAATATGGCATTTATCACGTTGATAGGTAACTTAAAAATTTAACCATAGCCATATGACATTTACTATGTTTGCAAATACTTCTAAGTATATGTATATGTGTAGCTTTGTGAAAAAACTTCCATAAATTTTAATTAAGAATTATGTCAAAATAAAGTAAGAAGTGTATGAGAGGTATGTGCAGTTATATTAAAAACTTTTTATAAATTTTATAAATTTTAATTTTATATTCAAATTAAATTAAATTGTTATATTTTCAATAAAAACAATTTTTTGAAAAGGTAAAAATCTAAAATTGCTTTTAAATTTGAAGAATTTTTTTACTAATAATAAAAAAATATGATAAATTTTACATTCATTTATTCTGTTTACTGATTAATAATTTTTAAAATCTAAGAATACAGAATATCCATATTGGAATTGATATATAGAAAAAAGTTCAGATCTTGGTGAAATTGAGATATAGAAAGAAGTTAGAACGTTTTATTTGATGCTTTTCAAAATTCAAACTATTAGCAAAATGTTATATCAAAATAATCTATTAAGCTTTTATGTTTATGTTTTTAATAACAATGTATTTCATATGAAAAAGTTTGATAATATTATATTAAATACAATTTAATAATATTTTTTATATTATGTATGTGATGCTTTTGTATTTATAATAAAAACCAAAAAAAACATGTGATATAAAATATTTAAATGACAAGAATAAATAAAAATAAAACCTCATATGAAAGACAATTTAAAAAGCAGTCATAAAAAAATTACTTGACTAATATGACGAACAAAAGCGTAAATCAAATTTATATTATGCATCAACAAGACATGAAAAATGAAGAAGTCTGAAAATACATTTTTAAAAAATTCCACTGTTTTATATAAATACATTCTGGCAATTAAAAATGAAGAAGGCTGACAATACATTTCTAATTTTTTTTTTTTTTTTATAAACACATTCTGTCAATTCAAAGAAAATGTTTAAATAACTTATAAAAAACAATTTTAAATATTATATATTAATTATATTATATATAACTTATAAAAAAGAATTTTAAATAAATTTTAAATATTATATATTAATCATATTATATAATTTTTAGATTGAAACATATTTTGTGATGACATTGCATGTTAATTATTTATCTATACAAACCTGTTATGTTATGCACATTTACTTTTATAAAAAAATATTTTACTTACACATAAATACTTTCAGTTTAATTAAGAATAATAAATTTGGTATAAATTTTAAATATTAAGTATTAATCATATTATATATTTTATAGTTAACTTTTTATATTGAAACATGTGTGACTATATTGAATGTTGATTATTTATTTGTATAAACTAAATTTTTTACCAATTATAAAAAGAAAAATTTGAAATATTAAATTAATAAAAATATGAAAATGAACAAAAAAATATTAAATAATGAAATTAAAAAAAAAAAAATTTAAATTATTATTTTTATAAATATTTTTTAAATTATGTAATTTTTCTTATATTATTATTATAACAATTGTGTGTTTTTTAATCTAATAATATCATAGTTCATAATGAAATGTAGAGATATCATGTTACCCAGGCTGTTTGGTCATCCCATAGCGGACAGAGAAGGACTGCTTCTT
>CBVK0100410337.1:0-12513 GCA_900067695.1 Picea abies | reverse complement strand
AATTATATGTTATTTTATCCTAAGTTACTAAGGTGGGGGAACATACCACAAGTGGGCCCAAGGTAGTTCCCAACATGACAAGTGTCAAGTTGGAAACATGCATATATATTGTGGGAACTTACTGTAATTTCCCATTATTATTCCCATTAATCCCATCATTCTCTCCTACCATCCATACCTTCCTGCATCCATCAACCATATCTATACTTGGAAATCATTGGAGCAATTGGTAGTTAGTAAAATTTGGGGAATCTGAGCTGAAGAAGCATGTTTTCATGCTTGTGAGTACTCAGAAGAAGCGGGTTTTTAGGCCTGTGAGCATTCTCTATGGGTGAGAGGACTGTCAGGAATTGTTTCCTAGATGTTGAGAAATAAATACATAACTCTGATACTTTCTGTCCTGCCTGTTGTTGAAGCCCCAGAAGGGAAGTGGGGTAGTCGAAGGACTATTGAGCAGACAAAGGGCACACTTCCTAGGGTGGGACATGTTATGGGAAATGAGAGGATGTAGGCTAGTTGGATCATTTGGAACCATGGATTGAGTGTTAATGTGTTGATTAGATCTTATCCTGGCTATGATTCCTTTACTCGGGTGGAATTTTAGTCCCAACTTGGGGGTGATTTGCTGATGAAAGTTTATGAGAAACAATGTCTATGGTTGGCAGGAAAGTCTGAGGTCTTCACGTAGTTTGTGGTTCATTCATAATTTAAGTGTCTCCTATGTGTTTTTTTACATGTTGTGTTATTATTTATGATATTTATGTTATTGGTTTTTTGTTATAATTATGTCTATGAATTATTTTGTTAGAAAATGTATCTTTGCTCATATGCAGAGCATTTTAATTTTAATCGATTGATATCAAGGAGGTATGAATTTTTGTGTGGTATTTCCCAACTTGGGGCTGGGGATGATAAATTATGGTATTGGAGCTCAAGGTTCAAAATCGAGATTGCATGGGCCAAAGATAAAACATAGAAGTGAAATTTGTAGAGTATGCCTGCAAATTGTTTGATTGTATGTAAAAAATGGATATCTGCAAATTGTTTGATAGAATGTAAAAAATGGATATTTGCAAATTGTTTTCCAAAATTACTGTAGATAAATTTGGGAAGAATTCATGGTTAATTCGATGTAATTGAACCCATAAATTAAAAATCGACAATGTCAGGTTGTAATTGGGTGAAATTTGGAGGTTAGAATACAACCATGGCGGAATTGGGTGAAATTGGGGGAAGCCCTAATTTCTGGAGTGAAAATTATGGGGAATTTGACAAAGGAGGGTCAAATTTCATGTTCAGAGGTTGATTGGGTGTCCATAGGGCCTAAATTGGTAGTATTCAACTTAGTTAAGAGCTTCAATGTCAGTCATAGGAAGATATGTTGATTTTGGGCCTAATTAGAGAAACATTTTTTTTTTTTAAATTTGGAAAAATTTGGGTAATTTTTCATATGGTGACATCATCATGACATGGGGGAATGTGTCAGCTAATGTGGAAGAGGGGAAATGTGTACTACCATGATGGAAGGTACATGGTGGCAATTGGTAACAAGTGTGGTAGGTGGCAGGTGAGGTGGAGTCGCGGTGGCGGGCGCTTGACCACCTGTGGAGCCTTGACTCTAGACCCACGAAACCATGATGGGGTTTGTAATGCACCAGGATGATAACATGATGTCAGACGAGAAACCAAAATTTTCCACTATGGACCCCCCCCTATTAATGTTCTATAGGTTGGGGGTTGGGGGGGGGGGGCGATGCAATGACGATCGTTGATTGTTATTGATCCCCTCCGAGACTCCGTTGTTGGATGAAACGGGTGAGAAACTATGCATTCTAGGGAGAATGGGCATGAGAAGGGACCCTCCCATCCCCATGAACCAATGAACATGTGCCACATGGAAATAAGTTGTGGGGCCTGAAGGATAGGAGAATGCGTGCACCAACATAGGTAAGAAAAGGAAGAAGAGGGGAGATATGAGGAATATTGAGGTTGACAAGGCAGGTCGACATAGTCAAAGGCTAACATGGTGCCACCTCAGGGTGCTAGGTGGAACCAAGCATGATATCAATATCCCAACCAATGAAATTTAATCAAATTTCTTAGAAATGTGTGAAAAATTGTTCATAAAATTGGCACTTTCTAGGTGTTTAACTTGTAGGCCATTTTCGGAGGCCTAAACGACATTTTTAGAAGTCAAACTTTTATAAAATTGTATGTCCTTATAAGACATACAATTTATATATCTAAAATGATGGAACTCAGAGAGAGATTTCTAACAAAATAAAATGTTCATCAAATGGAGCATGTATGAGGAAGTTACAAGCCAAACAATGTAAGATAATGTTTTGGATACCAATTCACTCTGGAGGCGATAAATTCCTACTCGGAAGTCGGATTGGAGAAAAGGGGTAGTCTATGGAAATATATTGATCCATAGAAAACATCCATGGAGTCAGATTTAAATTATGGGAATTTAAATGTACATAGGAGGAGGAATAAGAATCATGTAGCATTTAGTATTAAAAGAGGTTAATCAACCAAAACTTTAGTAGACTGTAACTAGCAACTTGGAGCTCAGAAGAAGGTGAAACTTGGTCAGATTGTCCAAAATAGGGTCATGAAGGAACCCAATTGAGATTTTTTCAAAACTAGAAAGGATCTAGTGTAAAGGATGCATGGTCATAGCCAAAAGTGCACCTGATTGAAAGGTGTGCAAAATGAGAAAATGGGTAATGATTAAATAGCCATAATTTTCTGCTTAAGACTCAGAATTGAGAAATAAATGAATCATTGGAAAGGTCTTGTATAGAGGAGTCGAGATACTCAACTATAAATGTGAATTGAATTGCATAATTCAAAAAAAAATAAAAATACTATTACTGGTGTATTTAAAAGTCAAAATGGTGCATAAATTGATAGATTTGTTAAATTATTGTGGTCTAACAAATCCTATTGCATGCACATTTGAAGAGTTAAGGTAAAATAGAATAGAACATGATCGACACAAGGATCAAAGACATAGAAGAGACACAAACGACTTACAACCATGAGGATGAAGTCAGGGGATTTGTGTGTGAGCATGGGTAATGCAGGGGCAAAATCAAATGGGCATGGAGAAGGAAAAGAAGAAAGTATGAATTTGGTGGAGACTATAAATAGTTTGAAAATAGATGTCTAGAGTTATAAATATGATAATGAGAGGCTTATGAAATCCAAAGAGAAGCAAGATGACTTCAACATCAAGTTGTTGCAGAGCTTGGACAAAATAGAGAAGAAAATAAATAAGGATATCGAATCAAGCAAGTCAAGGAGTCATACATCTCATTCTAGAAGGGGAGAATATGAAGGTTCTAGTAGACACCATCATCACTCACCAAGACACTTGGTTAGAATATTACAAAATAGTCCAATATTATCTACTATAAGAAGGCATACAATGAGGTCAGGGGTAGATGAACTACAAAGAGAAATGAATAAGATCAACCCTCCTACCTTTGATGATGAACACAAGAAATATGAGGATGAAATGACTTGGATATTGGGCATAAGGAAGTACTTTCAGTTACATAATTACTCATCAGAACAAGGGAGAATTTCAATCTACTAGCTCAAGGGAAAAGCCTCAATGTGGTGGGACTAGTTTGTGCAAGTGCAACACATTGATGAGAAGAATATTACTTGGAGGGAGTTCAAAAGGTATTTTCAAAAGAAGTAATTGACCAAGCATTATTATGATAGGAAGTTGAAGTAGTTCTTAGAACTCAAGATTAGGGGTATGACCATGGATGAGTATGAAAGGAGATTCTTAGAGCTGTTGAAATATGTTGACTTCATCAAGGATGATCAGGTCAAGATTCAAAGCTTCCTAGGTGGGATGCCATCAATTTTCAGTGATAAGATACAGTATGATGATCCCAATACATTGGAGGAAACCATAAGGATAGATAAATGCCTCTATGATAAATATAAATGAAGACCAACTTTCCAAAAGGTTTGGGAGGACAAGAAGAAAAGAAAGATGGAGAAGAGGATGAAGGGGACCAAGCCACCATTCTTCATAAATAATTCATAAGGAAATCTAGCTTCCAATTATCCCAGAATAATAGAAACAATGGGGCAAAGACCAAGGTAGCAGCCTATTAAATGTTGGGGTTGTGAAGGAGAGAATATGTATAGAGATTTCCCTCACAGAGAAGAAAAAGTGAAGATTGTTCACAATATCCAACAAGTTGATACAGTTGAGGAAATGGGCAGAAACGTACCAAGGATCTACGCAGCCCTAGATAATGAGCAAGTTGAGTTTTAGTCTCATGTGATTGAAGTGGAAGGTAAGATAAATAACAAACCCATTGTTATTTTAATTGATTTAGGAGATAATCATAGTTATCTAGATCCTAATATGGTGGAAAGATTTCATTTTCCAAGAAGAAATCTTTGGAAATCTTGGTTGGTTCAGCTAGCTATAGGAGCTATAAGAAGAATTAATGAGATGGTTAAGGGATGTCCAATGGAAATGAATGGACTAAGCACTAGGGAAGATTTGAATATCATACCATCGGGTTCATATGATTTCTCAATTGGCATGCATTGGTTGGACAAGAATAATGATGTCCTAGACTATTATAATAAGGCATTTACTTTATTGGGTGAGGAAGGGAGCTTGAGAATAGTTAAAGGTATTCTTAGGGAAGTAACTGTCAGAGAAGTTTCATCCTTCCAGCTAAAGAAAAGCTTCAGGAAAGGGTGCCAAATTTATGTAGCTCATATGGAGTAGGTAGCTAAGGATAAAGTGCCAAATATTGAAGACCATGATGTCCTAAAAGTGTTTGAAGATGTATTTAGAGAAATATCAGGGTTGCCACCCAAGAGAGATATGATTTATCTTTTAATATTATGCCTGGAGAAACCCCAGTGTCCAAGACTCCTTATAGGATGAGTACACCAAAGTTGAAGGAATTACAAATGAAACTTGAAGATATTTTGAAGAAGGGGTATATACGACCAAGTGTGTCCCCTTAGGGTGCCCCAGTATTGTTTGTGAATAAGAAGGATGGTACCTTGAGACTATGCATTGACTTTTGACAACTGAATAAGGTGATAGTGAAGAAAATATATCATTTGCCACAAATAGATGATCTTTTTTATCATCTGAAAGATGAAAAAATATTCTCCAAGATTGACCTCAAATCGGGTTATCATCAAGTAAAGATTAAAGAAGAAGATATTAGTAAGACGAAATTTAGAACAAGATATGGCCATTATGAGTTCTGAGTGATGCCATTTTGTTGTCAAATGCACCAATTGTCTTTATGTGTTTAATGAATGGTATTTTTAGAAATTACTTAGAAAATTTTGTCATTGTCTTCCTAGATGACATACTTATTTACTCTATGTCTGAATAAGAGCATAAGAAACACTTGAGAATGGTGCTAGGAGTATTGAGGGAGGATCAACTATATGCAACGTTGAGAAAGTGCTCATTCTATTAGAGGGAGATTCATTATTTGGGACATATCATTTCATAGGAATGGATAGCATTGGATCTGGAAAAAGAAGAGCCATTGAGGGATGGCCAATACCAAAGAAAGTAGCAGAGGTGAGGTCATTCATGGGGCTAGCAGGATATTATAGAATATTTATTCAGGACTTTTCAAAGATTCCACACCAATCACTTCTTTGCAAAAGAAGGGTATGAAGTTTTAATGGACCTTTGAATGTGAAAGGAGCTTTCAACACTTGAGGATATTATTTACAAGTGCACCAATATTGAGGATTGTTGATCCAAATAAGACTTCATTCTATGCACTGATGCATGCAAGGAAGGGCTTGGGGGAGTCCTTAGTCAAAATGGGAATGTGATATGCTATGAGTCAAGAAAGTTGAAAGAGCATGAGAGAAATTATGTTACTCATGATTTAGAATTGGAAACCATAGTGCATGCCTTGAATATGTGGAGGAATTATCTCACGGGGAGAAGATTTGAACTGAGGATAGACCATAGTGGTCTGAAATATTTTTTTGGATAGCCAAATTTGAATACCAGGAAAAGTGGATGGCTAGAATTCATTAGTGAATATGACTTTGATATAAAGTATATCAAAGGAAAAAAGAAAAAGGTGGTTGATGTACTCAGTAGGAGAGTGCATGAGATACATGCTACAACCATTAGCATGTATAAATATGATTTGAAGGACAAAATTTTGGAAGCTACAAAATCATATCGGAAGTACATGGAAACAAAGGAAAAAATGAAACAAGGTAATTTGCAGCGGAAAATTGAATATTACGAGCTAAGAGAGGATGGAATCCTCATGTACAAGGGCAGATTTTATGTGCCTAATTTTTAGGAGATGAATAATCCAATGCTAAGAGAGATGCATAATGTGCCTTATGTTGGGCACCAAGACTATTGTAGTTGTAAAGAACCAATACTTTTGGCCAGGTATGAAGAAAGAGGTGGTTTGGTATATCACTAGATGTTCATAATGTCAGACATTCAAGACTGAGAACAAACATCCAACTGGTATGCTACAACTATTTCCCATTCTGAAGTGGGAATGGGAAGTGGTGACAATTGATTTCATCACCAAGCTGCCCAAAACAATGAAGCAACATGATTCCATCATGGTGGTGGATAAGATCACTAAATCTACTCATTTTATTCTAGTGAAGCTCACTCACAAGGAAGCTAATATTGCAGATATCTACATGAGGGAAATTGACAAGATACATGGTGTGCCTAAGGCAATTGTTTCTGATGAAGATCTCAGATTTACATCAAATTTTTGGAAAGGGTTATTCAAAGGATTTGGGGCGAATCTGAACTTTACCACAACATATCATCCAGAGTCATATGGGAAAACAGAGAGGGTCAATCAGGTGATTGAAGATATGTTGAGGATGTACGTGATGGATAAACCATCAAAATGGGAATATTATCTACATCTAGTTGAGTTTACTTATAATAATGGGTAGCAGGCATCTCTAAAGATGAGCCTATTTGAAGTATTATATGGTAGAAAGTGCAACACACCAGTGAGTTGGGACAACTCTGCAGACAGAGCAATGGTTGGAATAGAATTTCTCAATGAAATGGAAGAACAAATGGTGAAGAAAAAGAAGAATTTGAAGGTTTCCCAAGATAGGCAGAAAATTTATGCAAATAACGGAAGGCCTCACAGAGAGTTTAAAGTGGGTGACTATGTATTCCAAAAATTGAATGCCAAGAGAAGTTCCTTGAATTTGGGGAACTATGAATGATGACAGCGAGATATTGTGAACCCTTTGAAATCATGGATAGGATTGGTCATGTTGAATACATGCTTGCACTACTTGCATCCATGTGCATTCATAATATATTCCATGTGTCTTTGCTTAAAAAGTATGTACATGATGCTAATCATTTAATTGATTGGAATATGATTCAGGTGGAGAAGGAAGGAGACTTTTGAGTATAATCGGTGTGCATATTGGATCAGAAGGTCAAGTTGCTCTAGAATCAAGAAATAGGGATAGTAAAGGTCCAATGGACCTATTACAGTACTGAAGATGCAACCTTGGAGCATGAAGATGTCGTGCGGGAAGAGTACCCACATATTTTTGAAGATTTTTGAATATTTTGATGCACTAGGGACAGTGCATAAATAAGGGGGAGGAGAATGTAATACCCCTAGGCCGAACCCAAATTGTAAATGTACATGTAGTATGGTGAGCCATGATATTTTGGGTCAGAGTGCCTTTGTATATATTTTTTAAGGCCAGATTGCATGTGTGGTTATTAGGCTGGAGAGCCTGGATGCTAAAATGTCAGTGAGCCTATCATTGTAATATGTAATTGTGCTCGATGATATTAATAAAAATGCATCGTTGTTGCATACCAACCAGAAAAAAAGAGTATGGGTGGATAAAATCCACTAG
Source organism: Picea abies (assembly GCA_900067695.1). Classification (NCBI taxonomy): domain Eukaryota; kingdom Viridiplantae; phylum Streptophyta; class Pinopsida; order Pinales; family Pinaceae; genus Picea; species Picea abies. The sequence goes on along the minus strand of CBVK0100410337.1, from coordinate 4,596 downwards.
AAATGAAAGGAGGCTAAGGGTCTAGGCTGAGGGACTAAGTCAAAGGGGGCTTAAGCTAAGGAAATATTATATTAATATTTCCTAAACTCTAATTATGTTATATTTTTTATCATAAGTCCCTAAGTTCCTAAGGAGGGGGAACGTATCACCAGTTTGGAGCAAGTGGGGACAAGGTATCTCCGAAAGGAGGCTAAGGGTCTAGGCTGAGGGACTAAGTCAAAGGGGGCTTAAGCTAAGGAAATATTATATTAATATTTCCTAAACTCTAATTATGTTATATTTTTTATCATAAGTCCCTAAGTTCCTAAGGAGGGGGAACGTATCACCAGTTTGGAGCAAGTGGGGACAAGGTATCTCCTAACATGACAAGTGTCAAGTTGGGGCAAGTGGGGATAAGGTAGTTCCCAACATGACAAGTGTCAAGTTGGGAACATGCATATATAAAGTAGGGAAATAGAGTATTTTCCCATCATTCTACCATTATTCCCATCATTTTGATCGCCATTCACTCACTATTATCTGCTACCATTCATACCATCCTACACCCATCATTAGGTACCTGTACTTGGAGAGATGGAAGTTGATTATAACTAGAATTCTCTTGATTTGGAGTTGAAGAAGTGAATTTTCAGGCCCATGTGCATTCTCTCTGGGTGACAGAAATGTTGGGGATTGTATACATGTGTGCTAGGCTACATATACATCGATCTGAGACTTCTTTTATGGCATGTTGTTGAAGTCCCGGAAGGGAAGTGGGACAACTGAAGGACTGTTGAGAAGAGAAGGGGTACACTTCCTGGGGTGGGGCAAGTTGAGGGGAATGAGAGGTTATAGGTTGGGAAAGGTTGCTAGATTTGTCACCTTGGCTGGAGCATAGTTTCATGTTGTTGGAAAAACCTTAGCTTGGCTTAGGATTTCTTACTCTGGTGGAGTTTTATCCTTGGTTATGGGGTAACCTGCTGCAAAGAGTTTATGAGCAACAAAATCTATGGCTAAGATGAAAGTATGAGGTATGTTATGGGTTTTCTGTTATAATTATGTTTGTCAATTATTATGTTAGAAATGCATGTGTGTTCATATGCAAAGAATTATATTTCAATTAAATGTGTATCAGAGAGGAAAATTTCGGTGTGGCATGGCCCAGATTGGGACTGGGGATGCTACATAAATCACTTTTCCTATGTGTTTAAGTCAATATAGCACACCAATGTGCTTAAGTTTGTAAATCATACATTGACCTGAATTATATTTTTAAAAAACCATGCACGTTTATCAACAATGCACTGAAATAACAAGTGAAAAAAAAAAAAAAGGGGAAAATTCATTTTGTAAAAGTAAGTTTATAAAAGAAAATAATTATATTTTTAAAAAACCATGCACGTTTATCAACAATGCACTGAAATAACAAGTGAAAAAAAAAAAAAAAGTGGAAAATTCATTTTGTAAAAGTAAGTTTATAAAAGAAAATTGTAGTCCCTATTCCATCCTTTTTCCAAAAGTTAGAAGGGAGACTTGTGCAAAAGATATTTTCCCGGGAGTACTTGGGAGTGGACAAATTTTTCTGAAGAGAAAAATTTATAAAAGATCATCATAGGTCACATACATATTTGTAGAGGAGAAATATTATGTAACTTCATTCTATTCATCTCAAATTTACCCTCAATTGATTAAAAATATGTAACTTCATTCTATTCATCTCAAATTTACCCTCAATTGATTAAAAAATTCCATAAATATTTTGTTTATTCCTATTAGTATTTGCCATACATTTTCAAGAAAATAGAAGGGTTTCATGATTACCTTTAGCGCTACAAACCCTAGTTTTGTCGTTGCTTCTCTTTTATTTTACGTTGTTGCAAACTCTATCATGAGAGAGAGAGAGAGAGAGAGTTTTAAATTTGTAGGCAATAAGGGGATCTGTACCCCTACATGCTACAAAGAAGGACCTTTAAATGTGTAAGGGAAGATAAAACTCTTTATTATAAACTAGTTATTTTCCAAGTGGACGGAAGGGAATTCATACCTCTACAACTCACTGAAGGAGTTTTAAGTGTATAAATCATAATTGTTTGCTAGATTTATGATGTAGAATGGTTAGGTTGATTGGCCTACTTATAATTAATTAATTTCAAGTGGATTTTAAAGAATAATTCTAAGAGGGGAGGGATGACCATGCAACTACACCTATCTCAATGTACTTGAGTATGGTGAGATACTACCATGTTAGATCCCAAACTTGAAGAGCGTCACTTTTGTGGATGTTGAGTAAGGTATATGGTCTTTGAAAGGTTTTATCAAAGAGATAAATTAAGTGGACATTTTTGGGTCATTTATCCTTTCGTGAAGTTTGTTCCTCACGACAATATATAAATCCCAACATATCATATTTCTTGTGCTAATTATGGAAGTGCTTGCAAAGACAATAGTTCTCCAACCAACATAATGATTGATTATGTTTTCTTAGCCTCACCCTCCTCTTCTACAACATGATACATATATATAAACAATAAGATTTTTGTGCAGGTTAATCCTCACCTTTGTTTGATAGTTGTTTTATTTGTCTTTTAATAAAAATCTAAATAATAATTAATTTAATTATAACTAAGAAATCAAAATTAAGTATTTAATATTAACTTAATATAAAACATTGCATATTAAAATACATTTATGCTAGTATATTTGATATAAACAAAATTGATTGCCTATGAATAATTTAAACAAAGCTAAAAAATGATGTACTCTAAGACCCTACTTAAATTCACTAAAATAACAACTCGAACTAGCATCCAATGATTGCTTAATGATGTGGGCAAAAAAAATCATATGGAGACCCTCCATTATGAAATGTTTTAGAAGTAAGAATGCACAACCATTGTAACTTTTCTATCTAAGTTAAGTATAAGTCCTTAATTAGGAAAGAGCATGTGTTAAAGGCTTTCCCAAAGTTAGAATAGGGCGTAGATGGCTATGAATGTAGCTTATTTTTTTCATGCATGCATTATCTCTTGGTGGGTGTTTTATTCTAGGAAATTTGCTCATGCAAATTAGGCTCTCTATTCTAGAAAAACAAAAAAAATAGGGTTTGGATTTGACAGAGTCTACCTATGTATTTTACTTAATATGTTTACATGCATCGTAAGCCCTCGATCTATCATATAATATAGTTTTTGAATGAGAAACTTGTCCGTGATAGCAACAAACACAATAGTTTCTACAAGCTTCTAGTATGTTGTCTTGAACTTCCATATCATTGATTATGTAGATCTTTACAGTCAGTTCAATATATTCACCTCTACCGTAGGACTTTTATTTTTTGTAGGCTACCATATACTAGTGTGTCGAATAGTGACTCCATACACTTCAATTTAAGTATAACTTCACTACAACATTCTCTTATTTCCATGTTTTAGATATATTGAATGAATATTGATTTTTCTATGACTATAATATGCTTACTAAAAATGTTCTGCACATTTAAAGTGGTCGCCATCCACCAAAAGAGAATCCCCTTAAAACTCTTAATTTTTTTATAAAGCATAGGTCGAACAATTAATATATAATGCTAGTTAAATTTCGAATAAATAATATATAATGTTAAACAAATAAATAAAATTCATGCTTTATGAATATTATGGAAAAAAACTCCCACCTCTTGGACAAGAGAAAATCAATATAAATATAACCACATAAACTTGAAAATTTTGGGTGCTTAACATGTGTACAATATTTATTAGTTTCTATCTACATGCTTGGAATATGAATATATAATAATGTTGTTTCTGTACTATATAGTCATAGAAGGAAAGTAACATTCATGAGTATATCAAAAAATATGAGTATATAACAATGTTGTTTATGTAATAGATAGTCACAAAAGGAAAGTAACATTCATGAGTATATCAAGAGTGTACAAGCTAATCATATATACAAGGAGATTTGTGGCATTAACAACACCACTTAAGATCTATTGTTGAAGTAGCATTTTGGTGTCATTTTAGCCAACATTATCTTATCCATCTCATTGTGTCTTGTTTGTGAATATGAATCATGCTCTATAAATGCTTCTAATTTAGAGAGCAATTCAATAATTGGATAGAAGTGATGAATATGAACATTATGATATGCTTGAATTCTATTATGTATATATAATAAAGTTTTTTTATTTTTTGTTATTTCTTCGTAATATTAATGTAGCATAGAAAGCTAATTAATCACTAGTCACAAAAGAAAAAAAATATTATAAGAATAACATTAACTAACAAACAAAAAGATTTAAAGAAAGACAAAATAAATAACAATTGACTTAAAATATCAAAATATCATGATTGTATTATTATATTTTTCTGTTTGTTTTTATTAATGTAATTGTTTCTTTCTCCAACTTTTTTTTTCGTTAATACTATAGAAATAACTAGACAATCACTTAGTCAAACTCAGATTTCAACCTCCAATAACTTCAACTATAATTTGCAGTAAAGTTAACAGCATTCTACTATACTTTATGAGTAGAAATGCATTGACTAAGCAAACTGAAAATTATAGCAGTGGAAATAACAATGAACAATAGACAAAATATCATCACATTTGACACTAGAT
>CBVK0100410336.1:0-12513 GCA_900067695.1 Picea abies | reverse complement strand
CTTATACAATTACCGACATGATTAATCCTCAATGGGGATTAATCTAATAAAAACAATAATAATAATAACATGATTAATCCACAATGGGGATTTAATCCAATAACAAAATAATAAGAATGCTCTTCGCAGTTACATTATTTCAACAATTAGTAGTTATGAAGGTAATGATAAGGTAAAGGATTTCAATATTCAAATCTACAAATTACAGTTTGAAAAAGTAAAAATGAAAGAGGATGAAACTGTTGGGAAGTATTTTATGAGAGTTCAAGAACTAGTAAATGCAATGAAAGGACTTGGTGAAAAAATTGAGGAAGCCTCTTTAGTTCAGAAAATTTTGAGATCTCTCCCAGATAGATTCAACCCAAAGGTCTCTGATATAGAAGAACTTAATGATCTAAAAGTTTTTCCTATTGACCAACTCCTAGGAAATATGTCTACTTATGAAATGAGGATAGGTAAATATAAACCTACCTCTAGAGAAGCATCATTTAAAGCAGATAAGAATGATGATTCTGAGCTAATGAAATTGAAGAAAAAATTGTGAGAAGACTAAAGAAAGGATCAAGCAAGTACCAAGGAAAGTTTCCCTTCAAATGTTTTAACTATGGAAATATAGGTCACTTTGAATCTAAGTGTCCACACAAGAAGAAGGACCAAAAAATTGAAGGTGAAGAGAAATACAAATCCAAGAGATTTGGTAAAAAGAAAAGTTTATGTGTAAACAATGATGACTCTTCAGGAAACACAGATAGTGACTTTTCTTGTGAAGATAAGGTTAATGAATTTACACTTATGTACAAAGAGGATTATGATAATAAAATCACAGGAAGTGATGTTGATGATGAAGAAGATGTGGTTGACTGGGAAGCAGAACTGGTCATTGCTCTAAAAGAAATTGCTAGACTCAGATTTAAGAAGAAAAAGAAAAAACAATTGTTGATACAGTTCAATAAAGATAGTAAAAATCCTAATGAAGACTTTTCCCCGCTAAAAGTGGAATTAGAAGAGGCAAAGAAAATAGAGGACATTATAAAACAACAATTATTAGAAAATAAGGCAATATGGGAAGCCTTGAAAGAAGAGGTAGTAAAAACTAGAAAAGAGATGGATAAGTTTAAGGCATTGTATCTCCAAAATATTCCAAGCATTAAAGCCTCAACAAAACTAAATGACATTATGAGCAAATAGAGATATCCTTTGTTGAAGACTAGTTTAGGCTATGTAAGTGGTTCAAGCAAAAAACAACTAGAAAGAAAAGAGTTAGTAATTATGATCAAGTTCCAGGTCACTAGATAATTAGACCATGTGAGTACTCTTCCACCAAAATCTAATAAAGACAAGATGATCCCTGATAAAAAAAAAAAGATATAAGAGCATGGAGAAACAAATTCCAAGAATAAGTTCATCCTTTAGGTATTAAAATTTCTTCCATGGTTACTGTTTTTACTGCTCTAATTTTGTTCATAAGATTGAAAATTGTCAAATTAAATTTAGAGACATGCAACTGAGGAGATTAAGAAATAAACAATCTTGGCAACATAGAACTAATCAGCCAATGAGTAGACAAATCTGCACCAATCACTTTGAACTATTGAACAATGAGCTCAAATGATATAACTATCATAAATTTGGCCACAAATCTACAAACTGCCATCTGAAGAATTACAAAGCAGATCCAAGGATAAAACCCTTAGCTAGAAATGCCAGCACATGGGAAAAGAAAGATAGTGAAAAATGTGGTCTAGTACTTTCATCTCAAAAACAAAAGGACCCCTAGTATATAGACAATGGATGTTCCAAGCACATAACTGGAGATAAGGATAATTTTATGTCTATAAGTAAAAGAAAAATAGGAAAGGTGACCTTTGGAAATGATGAACCAGGTAAAATCAAGGGTAAAGTCATGGTCAATTTAAGTAATGGAAAATGAAAAGCCCAAGCTGTTCTGCATGTAGATGGGTTGAAACATAATTTTCTCAGTGTAGTTAAAATGTGTGACAGAGGATGTGAATTGGTGTTCACTTCCAAAGATTTTAAGATAAAGTTTGTAAACTCAGGACAAGTGGTGGATAAAGGAATAAGGACATATAATAATGTATATGTACTGAAAGAAGATAGAGAAGAGTGTCATCTAAGAAAACATGATGAAATTTGGTTATGGCATAGGAGACTTGGACATATAAACTTTGACCACTTAATCAATCTCAAAAATCTTGAGGCAATAAAAGATCTTCCAAGAATATCAAAGCCACAAGATTATGTGTGTAAACCCTACCAAGTAGGAAAGCTAACCAGGACACAATTTAAATCCAAGAGCTCTACTTCAATAGAGAAACCATGCCAATTAGTTAATATGGATTTATGTGGACCATCAAGATAGGAAGGCATAGGGAAGGAAAACTAATTCATGTTGATCATTGATGATTACTCTAGTCTCACTTGGGTTTCTTTTCTCAAATAAAAAGCTAAAGCATTTGAGAAATTTAAAATATTTAAGGCCTTAACTGAGAATCAAACATGCAACACGTTAAAGACAATAAGGTCAGATAATGGAGGACAATTTATGTCAAGTGATTTCAAGGAATTATGTGATAAACATGGTATCAAGAGAGAATATAGAATCCCAAGAACTCCACAACAAAATGGAGTAGTTGAGAGGAAAAACAGAACAGTTAAGAAAATGGCCAGGTCAATGATGAATGAGAAGAAAATTGGTCAAACCTACTGGGTAGAAGCAATAAACACAACAGTTCGTATTCTTAACAAAGCCCACCTCATACCACATAGTGAAAAGACACCTTATGAACTGTGGTATGGAAGACATGCTTCAATCAAACACTTCAAAGTCTTTGGGTGTAAGTGCTACATAAAGAATAATAATGAAAACCTTGGCAAGTATGATGACAGGGATGATGAAGGCATATTATTAGGATATGCTACCAATAGTAAAGGATATAGATGCTTTAATAAAAGATTGTATAAATTAGTTGGCTGCCTTGATTTAAAGGTTTATTAAGGAGTCTGAGCAAGAGAGGTGAGAAATATTGAGTCTTCTACAGAGGACACAACTGAAGCTGAAGATGAACATGTCCAAGAATAAAAAAAATAAGACTTTGAGTCAGATGAAGATACAAAGACTTAGGCAGACTCAAATCAACAGAAAACATCAAATCCTTCCTCCAGAATTACTCAAAAGAATCATCTTGCAAGTCAGATAATTGGTGAGAAAGACAAATGTGTACAAACTAGGAGAAGGATAATCACAGACACCAAGCAATCACATATAGCCTTCATATCCATGGTGGAACCCAATAAATTTAATGAATCTAGTAAATATGTAAATTGGTTAAAATCAATGAATGAGGGACTGGATCATATTGAGAAGAACAATACTTGGGAGCTTGTTCCTAGAACTGCAGATAAGAATGTAATTAGATCCAAATGGGTGTTTAAGAAAAAAATTAATGAACAAGGAAAAATTGTTAGGACTAAATCCAGATTGGTCTATAAGGGGTATGCACAAGTTGAAGGATAAGATTTTGATGAAACCTTTGCACTAGTCGAAAGATTGGAATCCATCATAATGTTTCATGCCTATGCATGTCATAAGAACTTTAAAGTATATCAGATGGATGTTAAGTCAACATTTCTTAATGGATATCTAGAAGAAGATGTATATGTGGAACAACTTGAAGGATTTCACTGATAGATAATACTGACTATGTCTGTAAGTTGAAAAAGGCATTAAATGGAATGAAATAGGTACCACGAGCCTGCTATTATAGTCTGGACAAATTTCTACAGGACAAAGGGTTCAAGAAAGGTATTGTTGACAATAATATATACATTAAGTCTGAAGGTGATGATTTATTAGTTTTTTTGGTTTATGTAGATGACATTATTTTTGGAAGCACTAATGACCCTTCAATGCAGTGGTCTTCTAATTCAATGCAGACTAAGTTTGATATGTCCATGATAGGAGAACTGTCATATTTTGTTGGTTTACGAATCAATCAGAGTTATGCACGGATACTTATCTCTCAAGAAAAGTATTTGAAAGAGATGTTAAAGAGGTTTCAGATGGAAGATTCTACACCTGTGAGAACACCTATGGTGGTTGGTTGCAGGATCAATAAAGATCATATTTCACATGATGTTGATCAAAGAACATATCGATCAATGATAGGCAGTCTTCTGTACATCACAACATATCGTCCTAATATAATGCAAGTTGTTGGAATGGTAGGTCATTATCAGTTTTCTCCTAAACAAATTCATTTAGCAGTTGTCAAAAGGATATTCAAATATTTGAAGGGTACATTGACTTATGGTCTCTGGTATCCTAGAAATAAGAATTTTCAATTAATTACATATTCAAATGTTGATTGGGAAAATTGTTTGGATGAGATAAAGAGAACTAGTGGGGGCACATTCTTCTTAGGTTTTTTGTTAGTAGCATGGATTAGTAAGAAGTAGGGATCCATTTCATTATCAACTACAGAGGTAGAGTACATTTTCGATGGTACTTGTTGCACTCAGATATTATGGATGATACGAACTCTTGCAGATTTGAAGGTAACTTATACTGATCCCATTCCACTTCACTGTGATAACACCAGTGCCACTAGTGTCTCGAAGAATCCTGTTCTCCATTCAAAGACTAAGAATATACCCATAAAGTATCATTTTCTCAAAGACTAGGTTACAAACAAAGTTGTTTAGTTATATTATATTCCTTCCACAGAACATATAGTTGATATCTTTACTAAACCACTAGCCATGACACCATTTGAATATCTCCATCAGAAGCTGGGTGTCATACCTTCTCTTACCTAAGAGAGTCCATCCTGTTAGGGGGAGTATGTGTTGGTTGAATATATGATACCTCCGAAAATTACTGCAACAACTCAGGGGGAGCATTTTTTCTTTGACATTGATGTCAAAGGGGGAGAAAAGGTGTGGTTTGGATGTTAAAACTAGAGGTCTAAGTAGACTAGTGCAGTCTTTCATGGTTTCCATCAATGCCAAAGGGAGAGATTTTTGGCATGTGTTAAAGGAAGCATGTGCTTGTCATTAATGGAAAGAACATCAATGAAGCTGGAAAATAGGAAAATCATAATCTCATGAGGAGAAGGCAATAATATGAAGAGATCAAAGCTCAGAAGGAAAAGCGCAATACAGAAATGTGATCAAGATCAAATCCTTAATCATGGATCTTCTTTGAGAGTATTCATGACCATTGGATCACTTTAAGTGGAAGGATAGGATAAGAAAGGAAAAATGGTTGAGAATTCAATTATCTGAATTTTCGTCAGTTGTCGGATTGAATTAATGGAAGGACATGATAAGCACAACATGAGATATGAGATCTCGATCACCTGAATTTTCATCAGCCGTTAGATTAAATTAATGGAACGACAAGATAAGAAAGGGTTGAGATATGAGATCTCGATCACCCTAATTTCCATCAGCTGTCAGATTGAATTAATAGGAGGACAAGATAAAAAAGGGATGAGATCTGAGATCTCAATCACCCAAATTTTTGTTAGCTGTCGTATCAAAGGATATGATAAGAAAAGATGGAGATATGTTGGATTTAATCCAAGTCAAATCTAAATCGCAGACAGATCAAGTCATTGATATAATGTCTTGATCAAATGAACATCATTTGTTTCGGGTCTAAATATGTGAGGAGGTTACACTCTCGAAAAATATCACTTCAAGATTTTTCAATTTGATATTTGAAATTCCTGAAGCCTAGAGAGATGGAGAGTCGAAACAAATTCTCAAATTCCTGATCATCCAAAGTAAATATTAGTCATCAGATCATACGAGGAATATCTCAAGTGTCAGATCATCCAAAGTGAATCTGGGTCGTCTAATCCATAGAGCTAGTTTGAGATTTTAAATCCCCAAAGTTCGGAGAGCCAAAGAGTTGAAATAAATTCTCAACTGTCATATCATCTGAAGTAAATTCCAGTCATCAGATCATTCGAAGAAGATCTCAAGTGTCAGATCATCTGAAGTGAATCTGGGTCATCTGATCTAGAGCGTTAGTTTGATATTTGAAATCCCCAAAGTCTGGAGAGTTAGAGAGACAAAATGAATTCTCAACCGATGAATTATCCGAAGTATATTACAGTCATCAGATTGTATGAAGAAGATCTCAAGCATCATATCGTCCGAAGTGAATCTGGTCCATCTGATCCAGAGTGAAGTTTGAGACTTGAGATTTCACAAGTTAGGAGACCCGAAGTAGATCTCAACCATTGATCAAGAAAGGGGTCGTAGAACCATTGATCTAGTCGAAAGGCCAAATGCTCGAAGTAGAGGTAGATTCATCGATTAAGAAGGACATGTGTCTATAGATCATCAACTCCATAATATTGGCATACAGAAAAAAGAAGGGTTTGATATTTGAAACTCCCAGAGCCTAGATCACAAAGTAAATCACATTTGTTGATATAGGAAGGTTAGATCTAATCCAAAAAACTTGAAAGGAAAGATCTGAACCATCAGTTCAAGAGAACTTTCAATATCATGAGATTTATGGTCCTGTCACATTGCAGGGATTGAAGGTGCATGAAATTTAAAAATTTGAAGGCGAGTCACAATCAAAACCATGGTTTTGGAGAAAGGACATGTGGAGATTTGTAGTGAATTGTGGGGCAAAAAGAGGGTTTCTCTCAAACCACCTTTGGTCATTCCTGCAACACATGGTCACATGATAACATCGCTCAAGGTCATATCAGCGGAAGTTAGGTGAAGGAGCTAGAGATTCTAGGCTCCACATCGGAAGTTTCACATTGAAAAGTCAAATAAAAATCCTCTGCGTGTATAATCCAATGACGCCGATCAAACTAAATCTGATCGAAGGGTTGTTGTTTCACTTCGTGGTTTCTTGATTAGTTATGATTCAGTTACACTAACTGAATCATTTTTCTGGGACATTGGAATCATGGATATTGAACATTCTTGTATTCCCGACATGGGAGTTGGAGATTCAAAGAGTAATAGATGATGAGGGCATGAATAAAATAAATATGTCGTGACAGAGGAAGGTTGTTGTTTCTCGGTAAAATAAGTTGAACTGTATGTGATCAAGGAGATACTAGGAACAAAGCCAAAAAGATGAAGAGATGAAGAAGATAAGTTGGACAGAGTAGAAATGGTGAAAACAGAAGACTGTATGAGAACCTAAGAACATGAGAAGAATTGAGGAAGAGCAGATGGAGAGAGACATCAAGTGGAGCAAAGCATGAACAGATAGAAGCATAGCAGAATTGAAGAACAGATAAGAAGTGGTAAGAATTGAAATGTCTGTATTGTTGTAAGGTTTGATTCATGTAAATATTTATATCTAAGGGTGGTAGGGTGGTGCCATGGAGCATTTTTGTCCTTAGAGTTTCAAGTGGGTGCTTGAACACAGGTAGTTGTAGCTTCCACCTGGTTGCATCCAGAAAAACTAGGGTGATAGGGTGGTGCAAGGGAAAACCATTGTTCTCTGTTATACAAGTTGGTGCCTGCGTGACTAGAAGTTGGTGATAGGGTGGTGCAAGGGAGAACCATTGTTCTCTATTATACAATTTGGTGCCTACATGACTGGAATTTGGTGCTTCCATCCAGTTAGTGATGGAACACTTAGGGAGTTGGTGTTCCTTCTAGTGGGTGCTAGAGAAACTAGAGAGTTGGTGCTCTCAGCAAGTTGCGGCTTGTTAAAGAAGAGGTTGTAGCCTCATTTTTAGTTGGTTCTCAAAGAAAGATGATGTACAAAACTTAAAAGAATGCCTATCATTTGAAGAAGAAGAGGTTTTCTCCCTTTATGGGTTTCCTTGTGAATATCTGTCTGTATGTATGTCATATGTGTGATTGATGTTTGCTATTTCTGTTTTTCATGTATTGCATAATATTGATGATCACTGGGAGAAGGTTAATAATATTTTAATAGGCATAAAATTGTTTAAGCACAATGAAAATTGATTCACCCCCCCCCCTTTTGCAATTGTCTTAATAATTCAAACAATAGGTTTTCCCATTCTTTGGTAATCATCACAGTCGGCCACATATTTCTTTGCATCTTTAAAAATGGTTGGCCAATAATAGTTGGACTGTAGAATCTTGTATGTTGTCCTTTTGTCAGCAAAATGGCCTCCACATGGGCCATCATGATAGGCTTTGAAAATATCTTACATATCATCCTCCCGAACACACCTTATGATCACCAAGTTAGGTCCAGTTAGGTTTAAGCAATCATCATACCACATGTAATTGACACTTAGCTGGACAATTCTTTGTTTCTCTCGGGGGGGCATATTTTGAGGTAGCTTTCCTGTTACAAGATAGTTAGCCACATATACATACCGAGGGGTGTAAGTGGAAATAGAAAATAGATTCTCATCTAGAAAATCATCATCTACTGGAGTATTTCCACCTGTATGAATAAGTCTAGACAAGAAATCAAGAACTAAATTATCTCTTCCAAGCCGATCAATGATGGTGATATTGAATTCTTGTAGTAATAACAACCATATAGTCACTCTAGAATTTGTAATAGGCTTGTTCATTAAAAATCTGATGGTTAAATGGTCAGTATGTACAAAGACTTCATACCCTGTTATGTAGTGTCTAAACTTGTTGATGGCATGAACTAATGACAACAAATATTTTTCCGTGACAGTGTAATTTACTTCAGCAGGTGAGATATTCTTTCTAACAAAGTATATAGCATAAGGAATCTGACCTTCCCTTTGTCCTAAAACAACCCCCAAAGCGATATCTGAGGCATATTTGCAAATATGAAAAGGAAGAGACCTGTTTGATCCTCTCAAAATAGGGGCACTTGACAAATTTGTTTTCAATATTTCAAAGGATATTTGGCATTGTTCATTTCCAAAATATTCAACATATTTTGTCAACAGTTTGGATAGGGGGGAAACTAGGTTTGCAAAATTTTGAATGAACCTCGTATAGTAACCAACATGCCCTAAGAAAATTTTGACTTAATTCTGTGAGATAGGGATCTTGATTTGGGAAATGATGTCAATCTTGGCAGGGTCTACTCTTATTCCTGTACCAGAGATGTGGTGACCTAGAACAATTCCTTCAATCAGCAACATTCTAGACTTTTCATGATTGAGTGAAAGGTTTTTTTCTTTACACCTAACCAATGCTTTCTCCAAATTGTCCAATGCCTGTTGGAAATCATCCTCATACACTGTGAAGTCATCCATGTAGACTTCCACACAATCATGGGTCAAATCAGAGAAAATGGCCAAGACAACCCTTTGAAAGGTAGTAGGGGCATTACACAAACCAAAAGGAATAACCCTATAGGCATAGGTCACCCAGGGGAAGGTAAATGTGGTTTTATCCTAGTCTTATGGTAAAATTTGGATTTGATTGTAACCACTAAACCCATCCAAGAAGGAAAAAGACCTCTTCCCAGACAAAGTGTCCAAGACCTGGTCTATGAAAGGCAAGGGAAATTAATTTATATAGGTAGCATTGTTTAATTCTCGAAAGTCCACACAAATCCTCCATTTCATATTTTTCTTAGGTACAATAAATAATGGGGAGACCCACTTTCTATATGATATAGGGTAAATGAAATTGGCTTGCAGGAGTTTCTGGATTTCTTCTTTCACTATGTCTTTCAAGGCTAGATTCATTCTTGTTTTGGGTTGCCTAACATGTCTGATTTGATCATTAGTGTAAATATGATGCATACAGGTGTCCAGGTGGATCCCTTTCATGTTGGAGTAATCCCATGCAAAAGCACCAGATTTCCCTTGAATCATCTATATCAACTTCTGTTGTTGATCTGTTTCTAATCTAACATTAATATACAAATATTTCCCTGGACTGATTTCAACAGCCTAAATAGATGATTCTTTCCCTTCATCTATTTGTGAAACGATGGATACTGTAGAGGTGGAGGGGTGCCAAATTTCTTGGAATTCAGAGCTAAAGATATGTTTATATTTAGGAAAAGATTGAGGATATTCAATGCATGCTGAATTAGCTAAGAAAAGACTTAAAATCCATTCTTCAGTTTTCTCTTGAACTCCTTTCACTTGTTCAAGTGTCTACAAGGGATAAGTGCAGTCCTCCTCCCCATAGGGATTCTCCAACCAGAGAGGAACTTTAGTGATTGGTTGGGAAGGGGGGAAAAGGATAAGTTTTTGACTTTGAGTGCCATTGGAAATTGTCATCTCTCCAGATCGACAACTAATAAATGCATCAGCAGTGGCCAACCAGGGTTGGCCAAGTACTACTAAATGTCCTGGTTTGGAGGATTTGGGATGAATTACTAATAAATCCACAGGGTATTCCCAAGAAGCCAAGGTAACTATTATATTGTCTAAACTTCCTACTGGGGTGATGACTGATTTGTCTGCAAGATCCAACAAATTTTGTGTTGGTCTTAGATGATCTAGTTGTAGTGTTTTCATAGTGTTTACTAACATAACATTTATTTATGCCCCTAGATCAATCAATGTGTTTGGAAAAGCAACACCATTAATTTCTATGGTTACCACCGGGTTTCCCGGATCACTATACTTGGATGACATTTCTGTTATAAACTCCGACAATTGTCCAACCACATGTATGACATAAGGCTCCTTCCTCTTCCTCCCTCAATTTTTAATGAAAAGGTACCTTACAATTTTAGCATAAATAGGTATATCCTTGATGGCCTGTAGTAGGGGGATATTCACACATATATTTCTAAGTTCAGTCTCTAGATTATGTCCTAGAGGTTCCTCAAATTTCTTCACAAGTAACCTTTCTGGATAAGGAGGATTTGTTTTCTGAGGTGTTTCCATTACATGAGAATTGTGAAGAGGAGTTTCTTGTTGTACAGGGGTGTTCCTTTCTTCATTTAATTGATTAACCATTTTTTCTTCTCTTTGAATTGTTTGAATATATATTTGTTCTTCTTATTGAACTATGTGATTATCTACTTGTTCTTATTTTGAATAACCATAGTAGGATTTGTTTTATTTATAACCCTCCTTGATATTAATTCAATTCCATTAAATGGAGTTGGAGTTATTAGATAAGTGGGGAAGGTTTGTACTTCAAGGTTTTGTACAGGTTGTGTAGGCATGTTATTTGGATTAGGAATAGGTTGTGCAAGAATAGGGGTAGGTCGAGGAGGATTTTGAATAGGTGAAACTTGCATTTGTTGTTGCATATTTGGATTCATAGGTAGTGCAAGTTGTTGTTGCAGTTGTGGGGGTGGAGGAAGAGAAGGAGGATTAAATCTTGGGAGAAACTGAGAAATATTTGAAGGGTATTGTGGGTAGGTGGAAAAATTTGTTGGCTGAAAGGTAACATTCCCATATGCAGGCCCTCTCCATCCTTGTTTCCAAGGTTGGATTTTTTTTTGTTGTGGTGACCATTGAGGATAAGACATGGGAGGTACCCATTTTTGTTATGAATATTGTATAATCGGGCCTACAAACATATTGGGATTTTTTTGTCTCCATGGCCTCTTAAGGGGGTAAGATGTTTCATGAGGTTCTCCACCTCCCTTGAATATGGATTTAAGTCTAGATAAAGAAGGGAAATCATTAGTAGGGTGATCCTCTATATAGAGGCCACAGATTTCATTAACATTAAGGGGGAGTTCCTTTTGAGGATGTTGTTTCCTACACCGATGACAACAAATTACCAAAGAAACATTTTCTTCCTCTTGTTTCCTTTTAATTTTTATGGTATCAATTTGGGAACTGATGGTGTTTAGGATGTCTGTTTTGAAGTTTTCTAATAGATTCCCAAATTAAATCCTAGTAACACCTCCTGATGTAGGTTTAACAATTATGTTTGTAGGATCTCTTACACTTTTTCCAGTTTTGGCTTGACTACGGGAGTATCTTTTACAATACTCTACTATGTCTACAAATGGATTTTGGTACACATCTCCAAAACTCATGAGGTTTAGTACTTCAATGCAGTCATCCCTCACACCCTTTAGGAATATAGTCCTAAATGTATCTGTGTCTAAGGAAAATTGTTTAGTCTTTTGGTAGTTGTATAGGAACCTCTCTAGGTAATCTTCCAAGATTTCTTCCTCAGATTGTTTCATTTTAAATATGTCATTCCTAGCATCCCTAGGTCTACAATAATATTGGTATTTCTAGAGGAATGTCTCCTTCATACCATAGCAAGATAAGATAGTGTGTTCTCCTAGGCTCATAAACCACCTTACTGTTGAATCTTTCAGTATAGCTGGAAAGAGTTTTAGTTTTTGTGCATTATCAGTGTAATTATAAGTTCTACATAGTATACAAAATTTAAACAAAAATGAGTCAAGATATTCTGTTGACATACCATGGAAGTGAGGCAGTGAGGACAATAGAATTTTCTTCATGGCAACGTCTCTGGCGATGTCCAGTATGGGGAATCCAAATGTCTTTGTTTCATTAGTTGCATTTCCTTCCTCTTCTTCCATATCTCCAAACAGTTTGTAGGGTGGTGGTGATGTCTCTCTGTTGTTGGGTATTTTAC
>CBVK0100410335.1:0-12513 GCA_900067695.1 Picea abies | reverse complement strand
TATTGGAGGATTGTATCTTCTTCTTGGAGGTTTATGATTATCCCTCCCTTTATATTTGGACGCTGTAGCTACCTTTGGAAGTCATTACTTTCCTTGAACAATAACTATTGATTATTTCTCATATATTGTGCATGGTTTACTCTTATACTATTGTTCATTTTTCATTGGATATAATGAATGGTTTGAGTATAAGTTGAAAAGGTTTTTAAATTGTACTTGATACTAATTCACCCCCTTCTCAGTATTAACAGATATATTGATATGGTCCAAAAATCCTGGTAATGGGGACTACACAACCAACCTTGGATATTCAACAAGTTTTTTAGAAGATTAAAGAGAAGCCTGCTGCTGGAAGCCACTGTGGAATCTGCATAGCACATTTTGATGGATTGTCCCTTCACTAAAGAAGTATGGAAATAAATTTTGAGCTTATCTGGAAGTAGGGGGAAATCAGAGGAATCATCTCTGATTGAAGGATCCAAGTCTTGGATGGGAGACTTATCTGTGGCAGATCATAAAGAACTTCCTTGTGCGACCTCATGGGGTATCTGCTTCATTAAGAATGTCAATCTCTTTGAAGGGAAGTCTTTCTCGGACATCGACTCGGACTAGCAACAGTAACCTAGCAACAACAACGGAATTTTTAATAGTGGCATGTTTTATGGACTCTAGAGGCCATTTAGAGCCTCATTGATTATGTACTTTGTTGCTGATATGTATTACACTCGGTGCCATTTTGATATATACACCCTTACATGGTATATAGATGAGCAAACTTTGCATATTTTGTCTGTAATGGTTTGGAATCATGGTTTGAAAGCTTTAAAGTAAATTTTTCATTAAAATTTAATTATTTAATGTATTTTTTATTGAACCGAGTCGTTGAGATCAAATCGGTCCTAAAAGGCAGCATCAGTGGGCAGCAAGTTCAGATCTTTTAACAGTCCTAAAATTGAAGTAAAACAGTCCTGTTCTTACCCTTGAAACAGTGCCTAAACAGTGTCAAAGACAAACCTGTTAGGCAGCCTTTTGGAACCTCGAAATTTTTCATAAGCCATCCACCAGGGTTCTATTCTCGCTGTGGTCTGCCCCACCCAAATGGAATGGTTAACTGAGGGATGAGGTCAGGTGCAAGTTCTGAACCATTTTGGTAGAATAGATACCCCTAAGACCTGGCATCTAAGCCAAAGAAAGATTGTGTCTGCAGTGCAGCCCCAACCTCAGGGTGTGTTTCTCAAAGTAAGTTCCAAAAAGAGAACTATGGAATTTTGGGTGGTGGACATGCTTTTGTATTGCGTTTTATTACTTCTTTCATAGATGAGTCTATTTACATAACAACATGCAAAATAGGATCACTATCTTAGTCATCCTCTTTTTTTCCTTTTTAAATTCTTCTACTTGGAGAGGCGCCTTTTCCATTGGCTAAAACCCACTATCCAAAAGCTTCAAAAGAGACCCCCCTGCTTGAAACTGGAGGAAATCAAATGAACACTTAGGAAGTACACTGCTGTCACCACTTTGGGCTAGTGCTTGCTAGCTTCCAGGGGCATCCCTAGTGATCCAAAATTGAAAATGTTCAAGTATACCCGGCAAGAAGGCTTCAAGTCTGCAAAACTACTTGCTGAAATCTCAGTAATTACTCACATTTCTGCCTTTAAAGTTTAAACACTTGAAATAATCAAGCCATCTTCATATTTACACATAAGAATGTTAAATCTGCATTTACCCTTGTAAATTTGCTATAAAGTTCAAATTACTTCAGGTCTGCTATAAAAAGTTACATATCTGCAAGTAAAACACTAAAAAGCAGTGAAACAAATTATTCTTTTTATGTATTTTTTGACTGATGCCTCCTCTCTAATCGGCATTGGAAGAAAAAGGAGAAAATTGATGAGGCAAGTGTTACTTGAAGCTCATCAACTTAGAGGATTTCATATTAAATCATTAAAGTCACTCAGAACTGTAATTGGTAGCCAAATTAGTGTCTTTCCTCATTTCAGAGTTGTGAATACAAGGTTTGAGAATATCAGATTGACACTACCAAAGGACTCAAGGGGATTAAAGTCACTACTCAAATAATTTACCCTCACAATACTCAGGGACAAAGTCAAGTGAGTACTTTGCGAGCAACTATAACACTCAATCATGAACTAACTTAACGATTTGACATGAAAGGGAACTAGAAAGTGAAGTATGGAAGTGGAAGAATAAGAAGTGGGAGGACTCTAATATCATTGATCAATTGTATACCATCCCTCAACTCTCTTTTATAGTGGAGAGTGGATCTATACAAAGAATATCCAATCATAATCCTAGACTCCAAATATAAGTGGCATGCAAGGTTACCTTTAATAAAATACATTTTGAAGAATTTAGAAGAAGAAAGCCTGGAATAGATTGATGAAGTCCATAAATCCAGTCTTCTCTGCATGAATCTGTGAACCAAACACAACCCAAAATATCCTCTATTGGTGCACCCTACCTTGCCAAAGATAGACTAGATGAATTATGGATAAGATGGATCAAATTAGCTCCAAAGTGGAGTGCCCTCTTTTGGCCAATAATAGACTAGATAATTTCTGGAAAAGCATCAAGGATAAGATTTCGAAAAAGCACAACAAATAAGGTGCTGTTATGCCAAAAATATCTCCATAGGCAGGTTCCTCTACCTATTCAAAGATAGAAACCATGCATTGTTGGAATAATAACAAATAAGGTGGCCTAAAAATCGATGGATAAGGCCTATATTGAAGTGCCAACTTAGCTAAAATATCAAAGCACTAAATAAGATTGATAAATTAGATGCCCTCGTTGACTTGAAATATTGAAAGTTGGATATTAAAATAGCAGAATTGATAAAAAGACCCTAAGGCTATCTCTCTCTCCCTCTCTTGCTTGAAATAATACATAAAGTAAAGCACCGATATAGCTCAAACTCCGATAATGGGAAATCTTCACTATCCAACATACTTGCACCCTCATGCATCCAAATATAGTTGTATTGAATAGTAGCGGTTGCGTCAAAAATACATGAACCTTGTCTAAACAAGAGCAACTCACAAACAAAGATCTTGCTCTTGAACATGACATGCATGCACCTACTAAAAATAACCATGCCTATAGAAGATATTTATAAAAATAGATAGGCATGCTTAGAATCATTTATAAAAATAAAATGATACCCTCCCTTAAAATTGATCATGGATATAGTGTTGTCCCAATATAAATATTGAAGAACTTAGGAATTGAAACTTGGCTTGATCTTGAATTGCGGAACCAAAATGTGTACTCATGGATGTGTGTTGGATGTTTGTACCTCGGACAAGAACTTCCGTGCAGGTTTTGTGTCAAATGTGTGTGAAGTTGTCCAAGTCAAATCTATTTTGTAATTCACTTTATTTATAAAGTGAAAGTCTTTTAATTAGCCGTCGAGTCTAATAAAGTGCATTTTTAATGCATTAGTGATTAGACTAATCTCAACTGTTGATCTTACTGAGAGATTAGGGTTTTAGCTAAAGTATAAAGGCAAGTCAAGGTAGAGGGTAAAGATACATTCATTCTTCATGAAGACAGTTTTGTCCGAAGGTGAAGAAAAAGGTCGAGGAAAGGAGAAATCAATTTAGGAACGAGAAGAACAACCTAGCAATGATTTTAGGTTGCAGATCTATCTGCACAATGAATTTCGTAAAGTTGCACGAATAGATCGTATGGATCCGTACAACTGCATAGACAGTACTGTATAGTCGTATGGACATAGTTGTAATGTAGGTTTCTCAGATTTGTTTTGTAGTTTTCTCATTCAGCAGGTACAAAACCTCATTATTGAGGTGTCCTTGTAAGTTTTGAGTCATTAATGATAAATGGATTTGAAGGATAGATTTTGTGTTTCGTGCAAGTTTTGTGTCAAACGCGTGTGAAGTTGTCCAAGTCAATTATATTTTGTAATTCACTTTATTTATAAAGTGAGTCTTTTAATTAGCTGTTGAGTCTAATAAAGTGCATTTTTAATGCATTAGTGATTTGGACTAATCTCAATCGTTGATCTCATTGAGAGATTAGGGTTTTGGTAGATTAGGGTTTTAACTAAAGTATAAAGGGAAGTCAAGGTAGAGGGTAAAGATGCATTCATTCTTCATGAAGACAGTTTTGTCCGAAGGTGAAGAAAAAGGTCGAGGAAAGGAGAAAACAATGTAGCAATGAGAAGAACAACCTAGCAGTGATTGTAGGTTGCAGATCTATCTACACAGTGAATTTCGTAAAGTTGTACGAATAGATCGTATGGATACGTACAACCGCATAGACAATACTGTATAGTCGTATGGACATAGTTGTAATGTAGGTTTCTGAGATTTGTTTTGTAGTTTTCTCATTCAGTAGGTACAAAACCTCATTATTGAGGTGTCCTTGTAAGTTTTGAGTCATTAATGATAAATTGATTTGAAGGACCGATTTTGTGTTTCGTGCAGGTTTTGTGTCAAACGTGTGTGAAGTTGTCCAAGTCAAATCTATTTTGTAATTCACTTTATTTATAAAGTGAAAGTCTTTTAATTAGTTGTTGAGTCTAATAAAGTGCATTTTTAATGCATTAGTGATTTAGACTAATCTCAACCGTTGATCTCACCGAGAGATTAAGGTTTTGGTAGATTAGGGTTTTAGCTAAAGTATAAAGGCAAGTCAAGGTAGAGGGTAAAGATGCATTCATTCTTCATGAAGACAGTTTTGTCCGAAGGTGAAGAAAAAGGTTGAGGAAAGGAGAAAACAATGTAGCAACGAGAAGAGCAACCTAGCTGTGATTGTAGGTTGCAGATCTATCTGCATAGTGAATTTCGTAAAGTTGTACGAATAGATCGTATGGATCCGTACAGCTGCATAGATAGTACTGTATAGTCATATGGACATAGTTGTAATGTAGAATTCTCAGATTTGTTTTGTAGTTTTCTCATTCAACAGGTACAAAACCTCATTATTGAGGTGTCCTTGTAAGTTTTGAGTCATTAATGATAAATCGATTTGAAGGATAGATTTTGTGTTTAGTGTTTTATGCTTCCGATGTGTTTTCCAACCCTCTGTGTGATTGATGCATGCTCAGATTTTTATTTTTGTTATTGAATAAATTCAGGATCTTATTTATTTAATAAAGAAGCATTGGACAATAGTCACCTCGTGCATGGTATCAGAGCATATTTCTTTGATTGATATTCTCTAGGATTTGCAGTGGTAAATCAATTGCAAGGAAGAACGACCAACAATGAGAGGGTTTCAAATCTAATTTTCAGATTTGGGAGTTTGTGCAATAGATCTCAAAAATGGCATTAAATAGCCTTAGGTTTGAGGACAGATTGGATGGTGCCTCGAATTTCCTATCATGGAAAGTTAGGGTAACTCTTCTATTAGAAGATAATGACCTTTGGGATATCTTCAAGGATGTAGTTGCTATGTTGACAGATCCGCAGGATTTGGCAGTTCACAAGGAGGTAAAAACCAAGTGGATGATCATGGATGCCATCAAAGATCACTTGATCCCTCACATATTTGAGAAGAAGACTACTAAGAAGATGTACGATGCACTGGTAAGCCTTTATCAGAGCGAGAACATTAACAGGAAGATGATATTGCACAACAAACTTAGATTTGTTGAGATGGCCTGTTCGGACACTGTCACCGGTTACCTGATGAAGGTCACACGGATTTGTGACCAGCTTGTAGTAGTTGGGGAGAAGGTTGAAGACAAAGAGCGAGTAACTAGGGCAATGAATGGGTTCTCACCTCAATGGGAAACATTTGTCTAGGAAATTTGTGCTCAGAAAAACCCTCCCTCCTGGGAAAGACTGTGGGATGACTGTATACATGAGGAAACTTTGATGGAGTCAAAGGGAAGCAGACATGGAGGTGACAATGATATTGCCCTAACTGGTCAAACGAAGAAGGGTAGAGGTAAAGGACCCAACAAGGATAAGGGAAAGAGTGAGGAGCCGACCTCACATCCAGGGAAGAAGCACTTGAGTAAAATCAAGTGCTTCATTGTCATAAGAACAACCATTATGCATCACAGTGTCCGGAGAAGAAGAAGGGTAAAGGGAATCATCACCAGGTAGCGACCTCAGCTAAAACTCAGATGAACAAGTTTGCTTCTAGGTTCGAGAAAAATTTCTCGATGGTATTTTGCCTCTCTTTAGCACAGTTCCGAAGAATGCGTGGTATGTGGATAGTGGAGCATCAAGGCATATGACATCGACATAGGAACTATTTTCGAGTCTAACAGAGCACTCTTAAGAGTTCAATTCGAGCTTGGTGATGATGCCAAGTATCGAGTAGCAGGAGTTGGTACCATTCCTTTTCGATTCTAGTTAGGTAAACTCTTTAGACTTTGATGATGTGTTGTTTGTTCCAGGTCTCAGGAAGAATTTGCTTTTAGCTTTAGTTATGGAAGATAAGGACTTTGTAGTAGAGTTCAAGAATCAACAAGTCCTCATTAGATTGAAAGATTCTATCCCAACAACAACTCAGGTGATTGGGGTTAGGGAAGGCAATTTATACAGGTTGCAGGGTGAACCTGTATGAGTCCTAGTTCATAACACAGACAACTTGTGTGAGTTGTGGCACAAGAGGATGGGGCACTTGCATCACAAGGCATTGCCTATTCTGAGGGAGATGGTCACAGGTTGTCCAGATTTTAGTATTGAGTTGCAAATTGTATGCAAAAGATGCACGCTTGGAAAGCATGCCAAGGTAGCTTTCCCAAGCAACAATGAGGTCTAAGGGTATCCTAGATCTGGTGCATTTGGATGTTTGTGGACCGATGTCGGTAGCATCAATCACAGGAAGCATGTACTATGTTTCCTTCATTGATGAATTCTCTTGCAAAACTTGGATCTACTTCCTAAAGACCTAGGATGAAGTCTTTAGTAGGTTTTAGGAGTTCAAAGATTTTGTTAAGAACCAAACAAGGAAGAAGATCGAGGTTTTTAGATCGGACAATGGGAGTGAGTATACCTCCAAGGAGTTCGAGGGTTTTTGCTAGGAGGCATTGATCAGGAAGGAGTTGACTGTTCCATACAACCCATAACAGAATGGAGTTGCAGAGTGGAAGAATCGATCCATCATACGGGTTGCTAAGGCCATGATTCATGACCAAGACTTGCCGATGTTTCTTTGGGCAGAAGCATGCAACACGATAGTCTACATCCAGAACATGTGTTCACACAGGATCTTGGAGGACAATACACCAGAAGAGGCATTCACTAGTGTGAAATCAGAGGTGAGTCATTTTTTCATTTTTCGTTATGTGGTTTATATTCATGTACTTGTAGAGAAGAGGAACAAGTTGGACCCCTCCAGTAGGAAGGGTTTGTTTGTGGGTTACAGTGAGACTTCAAAGGCCTACAGGGTCTTCATTCTAGATAAGAGGAAGACAGTTGTAAGTAGGGATGTAAAGCTTGAGGAGGACTTAGCTTCTAGGAAGTCTCATGAGCCTATTCTAGTGACAGAGGACAAGGAGCACGAAGCTCTGAACGCTGAGCCTGGGTCCCCAACTGCTTCTAGTTTAGGGCAACAACCTTCAAGTGAGGAGGAGGAGCCATTGGCTCCTTCTAGTTCTGCCAAGAGATCTTGATGGTTCACTCAGACATTGAGGGATGCTTAAAAGTATGTTGAGGCTCCTAGGAGCACATTCAGGTAGAGTAAACCTCCAAAGAAGTTTTTGAACTACATGGCAAGGATGAGCAACATCATAGATCTTGAGCTTTCTAGTTGTCAAGAGGCAACAAACTAGCAGGTATGGCGGGATGCCATGGTGGAGTACGCCTCCATCATGAAGAAAGATGTATGGGACATTGCGTCAAGACCGGAGGGGAAGTCAGTGGTGAGTTTCAGGTGGATCTACAAGATCAGGCATGTTGCAGATGGTAACATCGAGAAGTACAAAGCGAGGTTTGTGGTGAGAGGGTATTCCATGGCACTGAGAGCATGGTATTCCAAGATTGATGGATACTTGCAGAGTATGGGCTTCACCAAAAGTGAAGCAGGTCCCAACTTATATTTCATATTTGTTGAGGCTGATCTGCTCCTTTTGGTGCTGTATGTAGATGACTCGTTCGTTATAGGATCATAGATGCTCATAGCAAGGTGGAAGGCATATATGGCAACTGAGTTTGAGATGAAGTACATTGGCAGGATGCAATACTTCTTGGGGTTGGAGGTTTGGCAGAGACCAGGGGAGATTTTTCTTCGGCAGGGTAAGTATGCAATTGAGATCCTAAAGAAATTCCGAATGGAGGACTGCAGACCCATGGTCAAGCTTATGATCACTAACTTGAAGAAGGTCACTACTTCAGATTCAAATACGGTGTATCCCACATTGTACAGGTAGTTGATGTAAACGGTGACTGGTCAACATTAGACCAGATATTTGTTTTGCAGTCAACACCTTGAGCTAGTTCACGGTGGAGTCAAGGTAGGAGCATTGGGTAGCAGTAAAACATGTGCTTAGATACTTGAGAGGCACAATGGAGTATGGGCTGAGATATCTTAGAGATGGCGAGGTGAAGTTGCAAGGGTATACAGTTTGAGATTGGGCAGGCAGTGCAATAGACATGAAGAGCACCTCAGGATGTTGCTTTAGCTTGGGATCGGTGATGATATCCTGGTTCAACAAGAAGCAAACTTTAGTGGCACTTAGCTTAGCAGAGGTAGAGTATATGGTAGCTAGTACTGCTAGTTGTGAAGCCATCTGGCTTCACAAGTTACGAGCAAGATTATTTGATCAGGTGTTGGATCCCACAGTCATTTACTGTGATAATCAGAGTTGTATCAAACTCTTTGAGAATCAAGTAATTCATGACAGGTCCAAGCATAGAGAGATCATGTATCACTTCATTTGAGACGGGATTTAGAAAGGAGTAGTGAAGCTCTAGTATGTACGCACAAATCAACAAGTTGTAGATATTCTGACCAAGTCCTTAGCAAAAGGGAAGTTTGAAGCATTTAGGGACAAACTTGGATTGTGCAGAATTCCTTTCTTGCTAAGAGGGAGTGTTGATGTTTGTAGCTCGGACAGGAACTTCCGCACAGGTTTCGTGTCAAACGTGCGTGAAGTTATCTAAAATCTATTTTGTAATTCACTTTATTTATAAAGTGAAAGTTTTTTAATTAGCTGTTGAGTCTAATAAAGTGCATTTTTAATGCCTAGTGATTTAGACTAATCTCAATCGTTGATCTCACCAAGAGATTAGGATTTTGGTAGATTAGGGTTTCATCTAAAATATAAAGACAAGTCAAGGTAGAGGGTAAAGAAACATTCATTCTTCATGAAGACAGCTTTGTCTGAAGGTGAAGAAAAAGGCCGAGGAAAGGAGAAAATAGTGCAGTAGTGAGAAGAGCAGCCTTGCAGATCTATCTGCATAGTGAATTTCGTACAATTGTACAGATAGACCGTACGGATCTGTACAAACAGTACAGTACAGTCCATACAGTCGTATGAACAGAGTCGTACTGTAGGTTTCTTAAATCTGTTTTGCAGTTTTCTCATTTAGTAGGCAGAAAACCTCATTATTGAGGTGTCCTTGTAAGTTTTGAGTCGTTAATGATAAGCTGATTTGAAGGACAATTTTAGTGTTTTGTGTTTTATGCTTCTGTTGTATTTTCCAGACATTTGTGTGATTGATGCATGCTCAGATTTTTATTTCTGTTATTGAGTAAATTTAAGATCTGATTTATTTAATAAAGAAGCATAGGACAACAATCAGTTAGTGCCTGAAAATTTACAATGTTCTCAGTCCTTAACACTAAATTTGCATGAGGCAAATCCAGTGTTAACAGTGGCTCCAAGTCGGAGAAAGGATCCCCTTGTGAGATGTTGAAAATCCTTGAACTCTGGATATTAATGAAAATGTGAAACTTAAATGTTGGGTGCAAGTCGTAGGCTGAAATCAATTCATCTCAAATGTGACCCTAAACTCTGATTTAACACTTAACATGACTCAAGCTGTACACTTTTGTACTTCAAAACTCAATATAGATACTCAACACATAATATCAGGTTTGACCTTGTTCCCAAGTGAAACTTTGACCATGTACATCAAAAGATACATTTCTACCTATGAAGAGACCATGTGACATGCAGAAGGATTATTACATCCCTTGATCAACCCTAGTGACCAAGTGTGTCAAAAGACACTTATTGGAAGTCAAAGCACACTAAAAGTTGAAAGGAAAGCAACTTAACCTATCATTTTTCTTTTGTTCAATCAAATTAATACACCATACTACATTGACAACAAATCTACCCTAACCAACATGACTTATGACTGATCAACATACTCAAAAAGCTAGTGAAGCCAACTATGCAACCAATCAATCCTACAAGACCATTTATCATAATCAAAGCTTCAATGTAACTGGTCAAGCTATGAATTCATTTTACAAAATGTCTTTGTGTGCTCAACAACAAGAGAAGGCAAACATGCTATCGTCTGCAACTCATAGTATGATTGATTACTAATCATGAAGAGGCTTTTATGTGTTGACCTCCAGGATAAATCCTCCAAGCAATGCTCAAGAGGTCAACATAAATCTTCGACTCTAATTAATGATTAGAGTCGAACAAATGCTGAAATAAAATCAGATAGAGAAACCATTACCAAATCAACATATTTCTCCAGTTGTTGAGAAATAATAGCAGCTATTATCGCTTCCTTGTTGTAGGAAATCTTGCTCTTCCTGAATTGTAGGTCAGCATCAAAATCGGAACAATGGCCGAGGTAAGTTGGGATTTAAGTTCTAAATTCTACTCTTCATCAAATATACGATGAACGGAAAGAAGCATATTGTTATTAATCCATGGAGCTTCATGAACTCCATCCCGAACATCTTCAATTGTTTCTCTTTCAACAATAGGGGAAGATGAAGTCACACCACGATTTTCCGCATCATCCTCCATGATGAATATTTTGAAGAACCAAAGGATATAATAGATTCAGAGCAATCTTTAGAACAATCATCATCTTCATTAGGGTCTTCCCAATGGCATCCAAAAACTTCCTACAACTCCCATAAACAGACCATGCTACTTGCGGGCAGGAAAATCCTTATACCATCTTTTGGAATCACCTTGTAAGGACATCACGGACAACTTCATCAACACATCTTCATATTCAGTATGAAAATGGTCAATGAATTTATCAAAAGCCGTAAGGTTTTGCTTAATTGAAATACCATTATAACCATGAAACCTCAGAAGGTATTTATGCCACCCATTTCCCCTAGGGAATGGATGAGGATACCCATGCATTTGAGAGAAGCCAAGAGGTGCATATCTATCTGTCATCTATGTTATCCTATCCCTCAAAATTGAGTTGCCAGATGAGACATAAGATCTTCAAAGAAATAGTTGCTCATTGATATGTCATGTAGCCCTGTGCTAATATTCACAGGAACTTTCCTCCTCCACTATGACGCCAAAAATGTCCTCACTAAAACTGGAAAAAATTGAATGAATACTTAGGAAGTATATCACTGTCAACAGTACACCTACTCTCACTTTGGGTTAGTGCTTGATAGCCTCAACTGGGAATCCCTAATGATCTGAAATTGAAAATCTTCAAGTATACCTTACAAAAAGGCTTAAAATCTGCAAAAATACTTGCTGAAATCTCAGAAATTACTCACATTACTGCCTTTAAGCACTTGAAATTGGCAAGCTAACTTCAAATGTACAAATAAGAATGTTAAATCAGCTTTTACCCTTGTAAATATGTTATAAATCACTGCAGATCTGCCACAGAGAGTTGCAGATCTGCAAGTAAGATACTCAAAAACAACGAAACAAATTATTCTTTTTAATTATTTTTTGACTGGTGCCTTCTTTGCAATGGGCAATGAAATAAAAAAAGAGAATTGATGAGACAAATGTTACTTGAAGCTCACTCACATCAACCTATTGAATTTATTTTGAAAAAGTAATTTGTGGCCAAAAGAATTTATTTCTTCATTTAAGCATTGTGAATCCAAGGCTTGTGAATATCAGATTGATACTACCAAAGGACTCGAGGGGATGTAAAGTCACTAAAATATGTCACCCTCACAATGCTCACAAACAAAGTCTTGTGAATACTATATGAGCTGCTCCAACACTCAATCACATGCTAACTCAAAGATTTGATATGAAAGGGAACTGTGAAGTGAAGTATGGAAGTGGAATGTGTTTGTTGTTCATGGTGATTTAGGGTTTGTTGTTGGTTCCATTCAATCCTTCTCTCTCTCTTTGATTTCAACATGGTATCAAAAGTGGGTGTGAACCTTCTCTTCCTTATTCAGCTGTCGTGACCTTTTTTTAGCTTGGATTTTCTCTATTGTGATAGGCGTTTCTCTCTCTTATGTGCATTAGTGGTAGGGCTGGTTTATCCTCCCACAATGCTCTGATGCAAAGGCTTATTTCTCTTTGAGTGCACTTGCTTTGAAGACCGATGCACTTTCTATGCAACTATTCATTCTCAGGCCAATTTATATGTTAAATTT
>CBVK0100410334.1:0-12514 GCA_900067695.1 Picea abies | reverse complement strand
AAGATCGAGGAGAATTCAAGGCCTTCCTCCCAAGGAAGAGGTTAGGAATAATTCTCCCTCACCCCCTCAAAGGCGTTGGCTTGATTAGTCCAACACTTTCATATCGACCAGTCAGACAACGATCATAAACATTGATCCTCTAGAAGTCAACCCTTCAGAACTAGAGGAGGTAACCATTGAGGACATTGGAAGTGGGGAGCTTGATCCACACTTTAATCCTCCATTACCAGATACTTTTTTTTTTCCAGTCATAGGAGTTCCCACCTCCCAAGTCAGACTTCACTGATAATATCCCTCTCCATTGGGCCACTATGGACAACACTTCGCCAGTGTCAGGCTCAGGAGCCCCTGCAACTCCCACCTTGATGATATTTACTGGGGGGATCTTTCCTCCTGGTATGTTGGCTCAAATGAAAAATTTGGTTCCATCCACCATCATTGCGATGAACAACA
The DNA here is from genome assembly GCA_900067695.1 of Picea abies. Classification (NCBI taxonomy): domain Eukaryota; kingdom Viridiplantae; phylum Streptophyta; class Pinopsida; order Pinales; family Pinaceae; genus Picea; species Picea abies. The sequence goes on along the minus strand of CBVK0100410334.1, from coordinate 12,061 downwards.
AAATTTCCTCACTAGTTGTCAGTCCCACTCATTTATCGAGTGGGATAACACCATTTTCATCCACAACGAACACTTTCTCTTATGGAATGCCATCAATGGACGTGCTTAACACATTGTTTAGTTCTCAACCAACATCCTATTTTTTTAATATTGGTACGGGGAGAAATCCAACTCCTTACCAGGTCATGTCTTGGGGTGGAGGACACATTCCTCTGTTATCCCTATTCGTCGGAAGTGGACATGTCCAGTCTTCCTACCCTAACCCCACATGGGGTTGGGGCACTTTCATGGATATTGGATCTCAGTCCGCTAGTATGTCGTCTACATCGAGCGCTTTCACACTTTATGGTGTGTTCAATAATAATCCTTTCACTTCATCCGCAATGTCAGCAGGGGGAAACCCCTTCCAAGGTCAGTCTACCCCTTAGAAAGTACCTTTCTCTCTGCTATGGGTGTCGTTGGGGAGTACCCCTCTCTAAGGATAGTGTAATCCCTCTCAAGGGATATCACAAGGGGGAAACCCCTTTCTTGGTCAACCAACCCCCATGCCAAGATTTATTCCTTCGCATGGGGGGTCCACTGGGGGAAACCAAGTTTTTTATTTTGGGAATCAAATGAGTGGAGGTGTTCCTCCATTTAACCAGGGCCATCAAGGATTCATCCCAAGATCTGGTTTGATAGAAAACTCTTTCTAGCAGCCTGGTGCTAGTTACAACCCGAGACCTTCTTTTCAGGCTACTCATCAGTCAATGACGCAACTCGGGTTACCATTTATGGAAACTTTGCATTTTTCAGACTTATCCAAGTTAATGAATGATCTCATTCATCATGACCCAATTTTTCCTGTGGTCCCTACCAAACTACCTTCGTACATTCCAAAATTCAAAGGGAAAAGTGGTGAGGATCCACAGGACCACATACGACTTTCCACTTGTGGTTTTCGTCAAACTTTCTCAATGATGATTCAATTAGATTGTGCTTGTTCCAGCTTACTCTTACTAGAGGAACTGCCAAATGTTGTATTGAACTTGAGAGGGGAAAGTACTTGAATTTTAGGTACCTAGCCATGGTTTTTTTAAACCATTTCCAACTCCATGTCTGGTACGATGCCATGACAGAATTGATGGATAATTTTGAGCAAGATAACGCCACACACATTTTTGAACATATTTAGGAATCGAGGAGAAGGAAGATATTTATTAAGGCTATGATTCCACCTAAGTTCCTCCTTGAATGGTTCCTGAAATCTATACTCCCTTATATTTCAAAGGACATTGCAACTTCATGATTGTTTTAAGAGGAACATGTGATCTTTCAGGTGTAGCAGTTAGAGCTCATATACTCTCATTCGGGAATGGTCTATGAGATTATGTTGAATGCACCGTGATATACTCTTGACTTGGAAAAGCCAAAGTCCAACCCACATGTTGATGGTATAGTGGGTTCTTCCCAAATAAGATCTATAGACCTGGCCACTATCCATATGAAGAAACTTTATATCCAGCAAATTGCAGTCGGTCTAGCCTCTGGCTTGACCACCCCTTCCACATAGTCTTCTGATGTACATTTAGTGAAAACAAAGACATCAAAGGGTCCTTAGCAACCTGGAGAGAATAAAAAAGGAAAGGGTAAGAAAGGTGGTGGGGGAAATAAAAAAAAGTCGGATAAGAATGTTGAGGGGGGAAAGGATGAGAAAAGGAAAGTGTAGTTTCCTTGCAAGATTTGTAACAACAATCACCTTAATCATCAATTCCCACAAATGGAAGAAGCCCAATGTCTCATTAAGTTGAATCAACAACAACAACCTCCTATGTTGAAGAACCCTTTCCCACAAGGGCATAATTTGCAAGTTGGTTCTTCCAACTTTAACCCACAAGGGGGCACTTCAAGTTCTCCCCCCTCTGATGGATATAAAGGAGTATTAAACATGCTTAAATCTTCAAAGTTAAAATATGTAGATTTTTCGACGAGAAATCAAAATTATGACAATCTAGAGTAGACTAGAAAGGGTAAGAAAACTTTAGAAGAGAAAGCTCCTATCCACATGGAGAAACCTGATAAAGAGACAATGCCACACATACCTAAGGGAGTTTATAAAAGGAAAACACATAACCCCAATGCAAGATCCTCTCCCAATTACTCAATTGTTGAGGATTTATCTCAGACGCCTTGTGTGATGTCCACTTTGGAGGTGCTCCAAAGTTTCCCCTCACAATGCACTGTGTTGTTGTCTACTATAGGAGATACTGATTCTTCTAGTCAGATCATAATGAAGTTCGATGCTATTGAGGTGAGACCACACCTTCCATATCACATAGCTTTTCATATTGGTTTTTTTTCAACAATATCTTAGTTAAAAGAATCATCGTCGATGAAGGAGATTCCATGTGGGTGATGTATTTGTCATGTTGGAAAGCTATCGGTTCTCTTGAGCTTACCCCTTCTCCTAAACTCTTGACTTCCTTTGATGGGCGTTCATCTCGACCACATGGTCTGATTCCTTCGTGTCCAGTTAACTAGGGGGAAATTATGTTTGTGTTGAGGTTGAATTAGTCAACGTGATGCTTGACTATAATATATTGTTAGGAAGAAGTTGGACATACACCATGAAACTTTCGTCTCAACAGTTTTTTCAGATTATATGTTTTCCCCATGAGGGAAGAACCATGACCATCTATCAGTGGTGTCCAACCTTTCTGACGTAGCCACTAATCTTGGTACTAGTATCCCTTGGATTGAAAACTCTAAGGCAAACACTGAGAGAATCGGTTGCAAGATGTACCCTTCACTTATGGGATATTTTGAATCTCCCGCACCGATTTCATATGTTCATGCCACTCTTATTAATAGGGTCACTTCATTTATAATGTCGTATATGCAGGACCCATGGACCCTTCCCTCACCATCTAGTATGGTTGAAGGATGATTTCATTTCGGGATGGCCTAACCCTTGTTTGCAACTGAAATATCTTATCAAGCCATTCAGTAGGCTACAAAAAACCCAGATAAAACTCCAATGGTCACCAATGAGGATGATCTCTTTCCTGAGCCTATTTTGGCTCAAAACGCTTCAATCTCCCAAGACAATTTGGATACTGTCTTGCCTTCGAACAAAGCAATCATCGAGGCAATGGTCGAAGATAAAATTCCATGGGAGGATTTGCATCATAGATCGTATTTCCTCCTTGAACACAATCGAATAGAGAGTGGAGAGTTCAAGTCATCCATTGTTGGAAGTGTTGATGGGGTAGTCAATCCCTTGGCTGGGTATGGTGTCTATGCTGAAGGAAACATGGATAATATATCGAAAATGATCCCAGTAAACATTTCTAAGAATCCTAAAATTGTCGAAAAGGTATTTATCAGATCATAATGCTCACAGGACGAGATCACTCAATATATGACAGTCTTTAAGGAGTTATGAGATGTGTTAGTATGGTCTTACGAGGAAGTTCATAGAATTGGTCTTTGAATAGTTGAACATGAGATTCAAACCTATGAAAATGCAAAACCAGTTCGTCAAAAGTTGAGACCTGTGAACCCAATAAAGGCAGCAAAAATAAAAGCATAAGTGGAAAATCTTCTTAATGCAAGATTTATCTACCGAGTTCCTCTGACATAATGGGACTCCAACCCTGTTCCTGTTGATAAGAAGTAGGGTAAAATCCATGTTTGCATGGATCTTAGGGACTTGAATAAGGCATGTCCTAAAGATAACTTTCTAACTCCATTCATTGATAATATCTTGGATGAGTGTGTAGGGAGTGAAATATTCTCATTTATGGATGTTTTTTTTTGCTACAACCAAATTGAAATTTGTCTAGAAGACCAACACAAAATGACCTACATATGTCCTTGGGGCACTTTTTCTTACAGGAAAATGTCATTTGGTTTTAAAAATGGTGGTGCAACATTCCAACGGGCCATGATGTTTTCCTTTCATGAATTAAAGCATATAGTGGAGGCATACTTAGATGATCTCATGGCTCACTCGCACAAGAGAGCCCAACATCTCTTAGACCTCCGCTTAGCTTTTGAACAATGTCATTTCTATAGGATTCGATTGAATCCACACAAGTGTATTTTTTGTGTGACCTCTAGTCATCTTTTGGGATTCATCATTTTGACAAAAGGGATCATGATTGAACCCTTGAATTTTGAGGCAATAACTCAGTTGCCCACCCCGCGTACAATAAAAAAACTTCAGAGCCTACAAGGAAAGGCAAATTTCCTTAGGCATTTTGTCCTGAACTATGCTAACATAACAAAGGGATTTATGTACATTTTGAAGAAAGGGGTCCCATTCTATTGGGAAAAATATGCACAACATTCTTTTGATGTTTTGAAGAAGGTGTTGGTTTCAACTCCATTGTTGAGTCCCCCTTATTACAATCGAGACTACTTGTTGTATTTGGCGGTAGTTGAGTCTTCGATCAACATGTTTCTAGTTTAGGAGGATGATGAGATCCAAGAGCATGTCATATGTCATTTGAGTCGCGCTCTCATGGGTCATGAACTTAGATATTCACATGTATATAAATTGGCACTGGTAGATTTTCATGTTTTCTAGCAACTCTGAAATTACATTCTATTATGATGGAAAACTATCATTGCCATGCTCAATCCATTTCAATATGTTTTGACTAGGATAATTATCAATGGGATGTACGACAAGTGGATTGTTTTTCTTAAAAAGTTTGACTTGGAATATGTGTCTGCAAAATCTAAGAAGTCTTCAGTCTTCACTGAGTTGATGTCATATGTTCCAGTAGAGAACATGGAAGGTGAGATGATAGAATCATTTTCAGATGAGCATATTTTCCTCATCTCTTCGTTCGATCCGTGGTATGGGGATATACTTATATATCTCGAAACTTTGAATTTCCCTCAGATCTACTCCAGAGATGAGTGGCGACGGATCCGTCATATGGTGAAAAACTACCTCATTATCGTTGACACATTGTATCAGCAAGGGGTGGACTCGATCCTTAGGCGTTGCTTAACTCTTGAAGAAGTGGAGGTTGTTTTAAATGACTTCCATAGTGGAGCATGTGGTGGTCATCTCTTTGGGTTGGAAACAACCAAAAATATTTTATGCACAAGATACTTTTGGCCTATGATCTTTAAATATTGTGTTGAAGTGGTCAAGTGTCATCCATACCAAATTTTCACTAACAAAATGCATGCACATCCTTCTCTAATGTTTCTCGTCATCATTGTTGGCCCCTTCACCGAGTGGGGGGTAGATTTTATGACATGTCACCTGGATTTGGCTAGGGGGCATCACTACATCATCGTAGTTGTCTTCTACTTTACTAAGTGGGTCGAGGCTATGCCAACATTTTCAAATGATGGGGAGACAACAAATTTTTCATATTCAATCAGGTCATCGCTAGGTTTGGAATTTCGAGAGAAATTTTCACTTACTATGGTAGTCACTTCCATAATCACATGATGTTGGAATTAGCATCGAAATTGGGGTTTAGGCAGGAACACTCGTCTCCCTACTATCCCCAGGCTAATAGTCAGGTTGAATCCATGAACAAATCATTGAAAATGATTTTAAGAAGAACAATAAATTCAGCCCGAACCAATTGGAATTTGATGCTTTACTTGACCTTATGGGCTTATAGAACCTCAGTCAAAACTGCTACTAGTTTCTCATCGTTCCAACTTGTTCATGGAGTGGAAGTGGTTTTTCCTATTGAATGTGAAGTTCCTTCACTCAAAATAGAAGTCGAGCTCCTTCCGGACACGACTCAACTCGAAGAATGCTTGATTTACCTTGAACATCTTGATGAGAAACATTGAGATGCAACTTTAGCAAACAAAGCACATAAGAAATGATTCAAGTCCCAGTACGACAAAATTTTCCATCCTCGGGTGTTCTTTGAGGGAGATATTGCGTTGGTCTATGACCAGGATAAGGATGCCTTAAGGGAAAGAAATTTTAACCGCATGTGGTTCGACCCTAATGTCGTGCGATGAGTTTTAAAGAAAGGATCCTATGAGCTCACATATTTTGAAGGCAATGTGTTTTCTGAGCCCGAAAATGGGCTCTACTTGAAGAAGTGTTATTCTTAAGCCTTAGGGCTTGAGCAGTAGCTCTCTTGTATTTATTGTCTATATTGTGCATAGGTTTGTTTACGATTTTAATCCCTTTGTTGTGTCAGTGATGGATGTGCTTATGTTGTGTTGCATATGATCAAGGAGATGTTGATTTACTTCAGATTCACAAATGGCGCCAGACGCCATACTCGACACCTAACATCCGCTACTTGGGTTATTTATTTTCCTTCTAGGCAACTAGTCTCAGTTGGAGGTGTGTGTCTTAGGGAAAATACCAACAATGTTTCCAAATATAGCATTATTATTGGGGCTTTGGGAGATGCATTGTCTTATGGTATTTATTACCTTCAAGTGTTCATGGATTCACAATTGGTAGTTTCACAATTAAATGGTGTATATCAAGTTCAAGATCTAGTGCTATTACGATTTTTCCTTAGGGTACGTCTTCTGGAATGTTCTTTTGAGTTCATTACTTATGCACATGTTCCTAGGAGAGATAATGAATTAGATTATTCCTATGCTAATTATGTGTTAGATTGACATTTATATCATCAATAAATTAAAGCACACATAGACACAAGTAAATATACACAATTTCAAGTAAAATAAAGAATGTATATAATGCACAAAAATAATATATATATCAAAATAAGATCCATCAAGTCCAAAATTGTGGGGCCTCCTAGCCCTCGAAGGTCATATAATGTTATACAAGTACAAAATCGTGCTATGATCACATAGTATGCCTAGGTATGAGGTTAGTGCACCCTATCATAATAAACAACGACATTTTCCAAACATCGGAACAATCGGACCCATGGCCTGAGTACTCCCACGACATGTCGTTGCATGCCTACGAGGAGGTCATCAATGGTAGCCATAGGCACATTGCACATGAGGGCCTCAAAGTTTTGGCCCAAACTACTCAAGGTCCTCATTGCATCATCACTCAGTCCTTCCTCCTCTCTTCCTCATCATCTATGTCACAAGACATTAGTCGGTCTCACGGGTGCTCTATCTACAACAAAGTAAGGTACTTGTTAGTATTTTGGATCTCACAAAAAGATAGAAATAGTTGTATTTTCAAAAATTAGAAATTAAATAACACAAAATGAAAGGTCACCTATATCCTATAGCTCATCTCTCGCAGGGATGATTATGTCTAGGTCTTTGGTGAAATCGATGTCCGCATATGGGTAGTCCTTAATGAAGGGAGTTTGTCGCTCCCACCAACCGAAGAAGTCATCATCGAATGGATTGGAAATTTTTCCACCTCCTAAGCGAGCTATGAGCTCGGTCCATCAGACCATGGTAGGCTAAGGTCGCAAGTGTCCCTGTATATGTGTTCATGGGCTCATCATGGGAACCTACTCGAGGAATAACGTGCATAGGACATTACCAAAGCAAAATTTCTTTGCCTTCCTGAGATTGCAATATGTCAACTATACTTTCATTTTATTGAGCATGGTAGTGCTCCAGTCATACATAGTAAGGCATAAACATTCAACCCCATATTACATTTGGGCCCGTGATGCCAAGTGTAAGGAATTGGATCCCACGATCCGAACTAGGGTATATAGGATGACTTAGATACTCAATTTGGTAATCTATTTGATTTTCACTTGAGAGATACTCTTCTTGGTGTCAGTGTCACAATACTCATTGATGAAGTCATTGATACTCCGACATCCTCCCCTAGATTGGAAGTTTGGAACTTCCCCTCTCCTCGACAAGATGATAATGAAGTATATGTCTTCAACTGTAATGGTCAAATACTTTCCAGCGAGCATGAATGCCTCGAAATACGGGTTCCAGTAGTTAATGAGGATATTTAATAACCTTTTTTTCACTCTCATGCCACCAACTTAGAAAAATTTATACATGCTGCAAGCACGCAGAGATTTGTTTTCTTCATCATCGTCAAACACTACTCAGTCCACCTCTTCGTGTTCATGTTATCTCTAGAGAATAGAAATCTTGCTCAATTTACAAGAAATTTTGAGTTACTTCTTATTTTTTAAATACTTTTATGTGCATCCGCGACCTGTAGTTAGAAAAATCGTAGATATCCATGACCGACATTTCCACCAGCTGCGGACATCCACAGGTTTCCTTAAGGAATCTCGCAGATGTGCAGAGTCATGTTTACAAAAGTAAATTTAAGCTTGAAATTTGAAATAAATTGACGTAATGGAGTTATAAAATGCAAGTTAAGGTGATAATACTTACTTGTTTAGGGTGGCAAGTAGTGGATTTACTCCAAGCCCTGTGTTTTCTTAATTTGCTCTCCAATGGTTTTGGTCACTTTGGTAGTTGTTTGGGTGAAATGGTAAAAATGGAGTGGTAAATGGGTAAATATATCATTATTTATTAAAATTTTGGAAACCCACTTCCTAAAGTTTCCTTATTTTGCTCCAAATTTTCAACAGATGATCAAATTTTTGTAGCATTATCGTCATTTTTGCAGGTCTTAGACCGATTTGGACTTTTTCTCCAATACCTTTATCATCGATTGGCCGAGTCTTTTACAAGACTCTAGGTAGGTAATGTGATTATAATTGGCATTTAGGTTAGGGTGCATTTCACTCAAACTTTTACATTATTAGATACAGTTACCATTTAAACCGAGGGTCAACCCTATTAATGAATGATGAAACCTTTCGCTCTGCTTAAAAACATAATTTGATTGATGGTAGAGCCTACCTTCCATTGGCACCCTAGTATAGAATTATTTTTCATTCTAGCGCTCATGCTGCAAGTTTGGTTTTAGGCTTGGGGGTTCTGGTTAGTCCTACCATGAGTTTGCATTTAAACTTCATGCTTCTTACTCTATATCATTCTGGCATTTTCCTACGGGACCCCTATCTTACATTATGGAGTCCATAGTTAATATTTTTTCAGACTCCTTAAAATTGAAAATATTGTCAAGTGACATTGTTCCTTGTACACTCATTAAACGGACCTAAAGGAACATTTTTCCAACACAAGTTTACTCCTTTTTCGGACTGGACAAGACTACTTACGAAAAAATTTATACTCTTATCTACAGGCTAGAAGAGTTCTCCTAAGTTGTGTTTTATACATTTTTGAGCTCAGGGGACTAAATTTATGAAAAAGGATGAGGGAGTCCATAGTTAAGCTCTTTTCAGACTCCTTAAATATGAAAAGATAGCATAGTGATCTTGTGCCTACCACATTCATTAAAAAGGTTTTTAAAGAGACGTCCTTTTGGTATAAGTTTAACCCTTTTTTGGATCGATTGGACTATGTACGAAAAAGGAATACTATGGCCCCAGTGACCAGAAGAGTTCTCCTTAGTATGATTTTATTCTTTTTGAAGCCTTGGAGACTAAAATTATGGAAAACACCATCATGGGAAGTTTACTTCCCAAAGTTGAGTTATAACTGCATATGCATATTGACTACTCGTGATTTTAGGCCTAATTTCGGCTTCATCATGCTCTCATTGAACCAATATCCTATGCATTCCTATCAGTTCCCAGCCTTGCAATTGATGCCTTTGTGACTTGATACCTTATCCCTGGAAGGAACATTCCCCGAGTTTCCTTATCTTTCACATACTTCCTTGCATTGATCATAGGTATGTTCCTTGCACTATGGAACTAGTTTTCTTTCCCGCGACACTCGTTCCTTCCACTATATGATAACATTCTTTTATTCCTTTTCAGGTGTCTATAACATGAAAAAGACAAAAAAATAAAAAAGCCAAAAATAATGGAAAAACATCTGTCTTTTATTGGCAACAATCATTTCACCCCTAAACAGAGCATAATATCGAGTTAGTATCTCATCGTTTTGGGTTTAGTATGGCTTTAGGAGACTCTTTTCTCATTTTGAGTTTTTCTCCCTGGTTGGTTATTCTTCCAACTATATGGAGCGTTTTGTTGATGCCTCCAGTATCACAAATGTATTCCAGCTTATAGTAATGCTGCCTGAGTCACATAATGTGTCATGCTTATGTTGAAGGGAAATTTTTAAACCTGTATCAGGCATTCTGTAGTTAACCTTTGACCTTGAAAGTCGACCTTCTCAAGTCAGTCTCATCATCACGAGTATTAGTCACTTTGTCCGATATTTTCCAAATATTTGGAATTCTGCCACCCCTTGTACTGGATAATGGAGGATGTATTTTGGATGTATTGGCTGACCTGGGTTCTACCTTATTTCTCCAACAAAACCCTTTTCACCATCGGCCCTTCTAGTAAACGAGAAGGCTACACCATGCAGTCTCACCTGAGATGGTTTGTGGGTGACTATAGGATGCAAGTTCCTGCAGTCATGGAAGGAATTAGGGATGTTATTTTTACTTCTCTGCTTCTATTTTAACATGCATTCTACCATACAATTCATCGTATCTATCATTTTATCCATTCAACAACATTCATTATACTAGTGCATGTTGTAAATAAACCCTAACAAATGCACTCATCTAACCATTCATTTATCACAAAGAATATTAAAAGGAAACATCACACATAAAGACACCATTTTTACCATGGTTCACCCCCCCGAGCTACATCCAAAAATATCTTCTGCTTATAGTTTTATTTGCATAAAAATAGTCCTGCGCCACACTTATTACATCAGAAGTTATGAATGGTGAGGTTGACCAGTGTCGCACCAAGCTCCACATATTGTGACCTGACCCTTAGTTACATCTTAACATTGAATCCATCTAAGCTCTGCATCTCTCAACAATACAAAACCTCAGACTCAAAAAGGACTCTCCAAAATTAAGTTCTCTCTCTCAAACCGGACACACAAAAAGATAATGATAAGATAAGATAAAAAAAATACCTCAATATACCTTATACCTCTTCCATTTATACTAAAAAATAGGTTAAGACCATTACATTATGACTCCAAAACCCTAACCCTAAGTGGAATCCACTTGCCCACATTACAACTGCCTTCCGCACAGTTGGTCTTCATCCTTGCTTTGACTTCCTTATTTCTTGGCGCGTTGCTTCCTTTGTCCTTTGTCACACTTTATCTTCCTTCTTTTTTGGTGTGCGTTGCTTCCTTTGGTCCATTATGTGCTTAAATCCTAAAAATGCATGCTCCAACAATGCCTTAATGCCTTCCTTCCAATGGGTTCCCTCCCATCAACTTCAACACATCTTGCTCTGGGAGATGGATCTAGAGTTATGTTTGGTACTTTGGGGCTTGCAATCATCAGTGGCAGGTTCCCTCTCTATTGATAGTGGGAATACCTCAATGTCCCCTTCTCGATAGTTTCTACCTAGGTGTTCGACGCCAGCTCATTCATTCACACTTGTTAGATAGTACCATGGTACCTTGAATCCCATTATCATGATCGGTGGGTTGTCTCATGTTTGTTAACGGTATACATCAATGATAGGTAACCAAATGATGTCTCATTTTGTTCAACTTTGGCTCCTCTATTCACATAGTATAGACTTGTACCACAACGGATTGTTGTAAAGACTTGGGGTGAAGTATGAGTGCCACCTCTTTTATGCCCCTTCTCGACTCATATGGTGCCACCTCATAGACTTTGGTACTTGCAGAGGATCATTTTGTTCATTCTCTTGGTTCTGGATATCCTTCGTTCTTGATATTGAGACATACATCCATTATGTATCTCTTCGTGGCTATGATCTCCTTTGACATGGATCCATTGTTGTTACACATAAAATTTCCACAACTAGGTACCTCGCCCTAAGTGTCGCAAGTGTCGTAAAAGTGTCATATGCACCTTACTAAGTGTCTCATACACCTCAACACCATGAAATAACATATGTCACAATCCCTAGTCAATGTGGAGGAGAAATATATTACATGAAGGTCAAAATACCATGTGCACGTGAATTATTATTAATATTCATGAAAAGGAAATTAATTTACTGTGAGAATCCATATCACATTTGGTTTCCTATTTTTTAGGGGAGGTTGAGGATCTCATGGATGGTTGAAATATGTCCTCCTTAAAATCCTTGAGAGATATTTC
>CBVK0100410333.1:0-12514 GCA_900067695.1 Picea abies | reverse complement strand
TTCCGATCTCACACTTTTGAAGGTGATGGCCTTAGGGTCATCTCACCTTTGGATCCTGATGAAGGTCCTAGATACATAGAGCCCATCAGAAAAGAATATCACGCATATATGTTGGATAATATATACAAACTAACAACAAGACATTAGGATTACATTAATCCTACAACAGATGGAAATTTAAGGTGGCAAAGTGACAGTGCATGTTCATCAAACATAGAAGAAACACTAGAGAACTGGAAGAATAAAATGTCTGAAGTATATACATAGAGATGTGCTAGAATGACTAGAGAAGTTCATTGGACTGGCACAACAATAAGTAATTTACCCACATTCGATGGTTTGAATCACTTAGAAACTTTCTTACTAGAATTTGAAGAAACTGTACCAGTAAAATAGAGACTCTTGGCACTGGAAGAGGCTTTGAAAGCTACTCCATCAAGATGGTGGGGAACACATAAAAGGAACATCGCGAACTAGATATAATGTCGCACTTTGATGACAACAGGATTTTCAGAACAAGTCGAAGGATGTGAAGTTAGGTACACAAGTCAAAGTTTTCTGAAAAACGATGTGTGAGGTTATGAGGAGGCCTGGAGATGCATTCCTCAAGAGAATTGGGTGCATAAATTCACCAATACTCTAGCTACAACGCCTATCAATTGTTACCTTGAAGCGGAACTACACCTCACCACTGCAGATTGGCAAAGTATGAAACAGAATTTTGTAGCTACATTTTTATTTGAAATTCAACACCCTCTGGTAGATCAAGCTTTACAGGCTGTAAGACAGAAAGTATTTGAGGAAGCACCTAGCCTCCCTATGGAGAAAGAAGAGGATCAATTGACTACACCTCTTCAGAAATTGCAAGGATGTTACAATATCAATGTCGATGAAGACGGTGATCCTAGGAAGGTGAACATCGCAGAAATGGAAGGACAATGATACATAGAAGGACCAGGAGTCGAACTACCTTTTATTGGGCATCCAATCAAAATCAAGAAAGTTAATATTGGAATAGAGAAAGCACCTAATCTTTCTAATGTTAGAGATTACTGGGATGATGCCACTATTGATAAGATAATAGAATTATTGCATGAATATCAGGACTTGTTTCCAACCAAGTTCACTGATATGAAGGGAATTAAAGGGCCCATGGGAGAGATGAAGATCCCATTGAAACCATATGCAAGGCCAGTTTAACAAAGACCCTACATATTGAACCCTAAATATAAAGAGAAAGTGAATATTGAACTAGACAGAATGTTGGAAGGAGGAATCATAGAACTTGTTGAAGAATCAGAGTGGATTAGCCCTATGGTGGTTCAGGATAAGAAAACATGAGATATCATAATCTATGTAGATCTCATGAAGTTGAATGATGCATGCCTACATGGTCCATTCCCTACACCATTTACTGACGAAGTGTTAGATAATGTGGGAGGACAGGAAGTCTACTCCTTCACCGATGGATTTTCAGGATACCATTAGATCATAATTTCCAAGGAAGATCTCCATAAGACCATGTTTGCAACATAATGGGGATACTACCAATACACAGTGATTCCTTTTGGATTGAAGAATGCACCAACCATCTTTTCTAGGGAGGTGGTTGAAGAATTCAAGGAGTTTTTACATAAATTTATGGAAGCCTATTTTAATGATTGGACTATTTTTAGCTTATTTCAAAACCATATTGAATGCTTAAGACTAATGTTGGATAAGTGCAGGCAATGACAGCTTTACCTGAACCTGAAGAAATGCATCTTCTTTTTTCCCTTTGGAGTGTTTTTGGGCCATATTGTGTGTACGCAGGGGTTACTAATAGATCCATCTAAGATTGCCATTATTGTCGATTTACCCCCTCCTACTTCAGTCAAACAGTTGTGGACTGCACTGGGACATATTGGATACTACAAGTATTTCATTAAGGGCTATGCATAGATTACAACACCTATGGAGAAGATTCTAAAGAAAGATTGTCAGTTTCAATGGACAGAAGAATGTCAGCAGAGCTTCGACACACTGAAACAGAAAATCGTTATTGTGCCTATTCTGGTTTTCCCAGATTGGAGCAAGGAATTTCATGTGCATGTCGATGCATCTTCTACTGCATTAGGAGCAATGTTAGCAAAAACCGGAGTAGGATATATTGACCACCCGTTAGCCTTTTCTAGGAGGAATCTCTCAACAGCCGAGATAAATTACACCACCACTGAGAGAGAAGGTTTAGCCATGGTGTATGCGCTACAGAAGTTTCGTCACTACTTGTTAGGAGGAAACTTTAATATGTTCACTGATCACTCTGTGTTGAAATAACTATTCAACAAGCTAGTGTTGGGGGGAAGGATATGCATATGGCTTCTGTGGAATATGATTTTGAGATTGTGGTAAAGCCAGGAAGGATGAACAAGGGACCCGACCACTTGTCTAGGTTGGAACATGGAGAGGAACCTACTAGTTTGGAGGATACACTACCGGATGCACAATTTCTAGCCATTACAAAGGTTGATGATCACTTCATCAAGATAGTTCAGTTTCTATCAACAAGAATAACACCTCATGAATACACAGTCATTCAGAAGAAACAACTGGTAGTGCACACTACAGATTTTTTTCTTATAGCCAAACAACTATACAATATGGGACCTGATGAGATCTTGAGAAGATGTGTTATGGAGGCAGAAAGACCACTGATTTAGAAGAATATCATGAAGGAATTGCAGGAGGACACTACGTAGGAAAAAAACAGTGCATAAGGTTCTTAGAGCTGGCCTCTGGTGGCCCACTTTACACAGAGATGCTAAAGAATACTACAGAGCCTGTGATGTATGCCAAAGAGTTGGGAGACCTTACAGAAGAGATGAGATTCCTTTAGAACCCCAACTAACTTTACAATAATTTGGGAAATGGGCCATTGACTTCATGGGACCTATAAACCCACCAGGGAAGCGCACAAGAACCAAATACATCATCATTGCGATAGAGTATTTGACCAGATGGGCAGAACCAAGAGAAATTAAGGAATCTAGTGCAACTACAGTTGTGCATTTCATATTTGATGATATCATAACTAGGTTTGGATACCCAAATATCCTCATGAGTGATCAAGGTACACATTTTATTAATAAGACTATTGAAGCCTTGACTCAAGAATTAGAAGTTGACCATCAAACGAGTACTCCTTACCACCCACAAGCGAACGTGATGGTTGAGACCTTCAACAAGATTTTGGAGACAACGCTGACAAAGATTTGTAGTGTAAATAGATATGACTAGGATTTGAGAGTACCAACAGTGTTATGGGCCTATAGAACTACTTGTAAGAAGCTGACAATGCAGACTCCCTTTAAGTTGGTTTATGGCCTAGAAGCAGTTGTACCCATGGAATATTTAGTTCCTAGCTTAAGAATTGCAGCCTTTACAGATATGGATGACACTGGTGTTGTTTAGGAGAGGCTGACATAGTTGGTCAAACTAGAATAAGATAGATTTATTCTAGGATTTCATTAGCAAGTTCAGAAGGAACAAGAAAAGGCCTACCATGATAGGCATATGAAGAAGAAAGCATTTAAGCAAGGATATTTGGTATTGATATACGATAGCAACTTCATGAAGCATCCAAGGAAGTTCAGAACACATTGGATAGGGCCATGTGAGGTTGCCTATGTTACAGAAGCAGGAGTTGTGCAATTGAAGACTTTGAAAGGGGAGTGGAAGGAAGGATTGGGGAATGGGAGCTGGTTGAAATTGTACTATGAAAACCATCTTCCTCGCGGATCTTAGTAAAAATAGAAGGAAAAGGATCTAGGTACTAGGTGTAGTTGAGACTGGGTACTAGACACAAGAAAGACAATTTCACACAAGATGGAGGAACAGAGCAGGAAGCACAGGCTACCCTGTGCAGTCTGAAGCATATATACAACAGAAGATTCAGATCAGAGTGCCTCAAGATGAGTCACAAGTGAGTGTTGGGGGCCTGTTGGCCCTTGGCTATGGAAGAAAGTGAATATTACAAAAGAAAAGGTGAAACGTGAACTTCGCAAAAGGAAGGTTGACTGAGATCATGTCGAAGTGGTTAAAGAAGCAGAAAATATGGAGAGAAGCCCGAGAGAGAAAGTCATTGGACAAGGAGATCAAGGAAGATAGATCAACAACGAAGATGGATCGTGGAAAACTCAGCAAGAGGAAAAGGCCATCGATAGATTCTTTGGAGAACCTCGCGAGAAGGAAGGAAAGAAAGGCTGGTGAAGCCCTAAAAACGTGGGTCAAGTTGACCTAGGGTTTTGGTATCTAGGGTTTTAGACACCTAGGCTTCTGCCTAAGGCTATCGGTGAGTTGTTGTAATGTATAAATAAAGGTCAAGAGGACCTGATATGGTTCAAATATATGTGATGATGAGTGATTGTTGTTATTGGTGAGAGAGAAGTATCGTGTGGTGAGAGAAGTCTGTATTGTAAAATCTTCAATTGGGTGCGAAGATCAACCCTATAGCTGGGTGCACAGGGAAGGGATATAGAGAGAAGAAACAAAGAGAGAGATCTGCAATCTAAGAGCACAGATAGAACTATAATCTTTCACCTAATATATTATAAAGCACAGTTCTGTGGACGTCGCCCTAGGGAGAAGGTGAACCACGTATATCTTGTTGTTGTGTGTGATTGGTGTTGTGTTCTTTGCTCTATTACTTTGATGATGCATTAGTATGTTATATATGATATATAACTATCTGAAGTAGGTTTATGTTTGGAAAGAATAATCATATCTCTGTGTGTGGTTTCCTTGATTCCACTTGCATTTCCTCTGGTTGTAGACACATGTTTTGTGCAACCCCCTATTGCTACTTTAGGTGAGACTGTATCTACTTCACAAGTGTTGTTGAAAGGACCAGTGGTTAGGGCTTGTTGGTGCACTATTAGAGTTGAACCCTGGGTCTACCCCTGTGCCAACATCCATGAAAAACATTTTCATACCTTTGCTTTGGTGTCCATATTGAAGGTGTCTTGAATTTTCTTTGAGATGTAAATATGACTTCTTTATGTCCTCCTTTCTTTGTCCTTTCCTTCCCTTGTGTATATGGATGACTTGCAACATTATTTCCATCCTTTGAGAGTGAGGGACTTACCTCATTCTTCTTTGAGGTGCTTGCTTCAACATGTGTAGCTTCTTTCTTGTATCCAAGACCTAATTTATCATTTGGTGATCTTTGATTATCCAAGATCTCATTCAAGAGTTTTGATCTATTCAATAATTTGCTTGAGTTCTCTACTTTATTTCTAAGATCAACAATTTCAGCTTCCAACTTATGACATGACTCTTCCTTTTCAATTACTTGATTCTTTAATAGTTCCTCTATTCTTTTGGCTTCTTCAATTTAGGTCTTGAGATGGATATTAACTTCAAGACTCTTTCTAATCTCATCATCTACATTCTTATTTTATTCTATTTCATTATTTAGTCTTTTGATATCTTCTTCTTTTTCTTCTAATAAAGTCTTTTTACTTTCTTCTTGTTCCTTGAGCATTTCCTTTAAATTCAAGATATGCCTTTGATTCTTTCTACGAAACTTTTTAGTGTTATCAGAAAGATAGCTTTATTCTATGTAGAAATGGTCATAGTTGTATTCATATAGACCCCATTCAACTTTCCTTTTAATATCTAACAGTTATTCTTCTACCTTTTCCATGGGATAACTATTATCTAACTCTACACATACTATCTCTAGGTTTTTTTCTTCACTTGTAGAGAAATATTCAACGTCATCAAATTTTGAAATATTGCAATCGTGGGTTTTTGGAGATTCTTTACCTTCATCGATCTTGATGGAATTGTCTTCAAGGTATTCCCTTTTGCCAACATCATCACACTTAGAATCATTGCAAATAGAGGATTTTTTATATTCTTTACCTTCATTGTTCTTGATTTAGTTGTCTTCAATATATTCCTCCTTTCTTTGGTATGTCTCCTCTAGATTTATCCATAGATCCTTGGTGGTGGTGCATTGTCCCATGCTCTCTTTGATAGAACTTGAGAGTCCAATAAGAATGGTCTTGAGAGCCAATGCATCATTCTTCTTTTCTTACCTTTGAGCTACAAATGTTGACTTGTTCTTCAAAGGAACCGATCCACCAATAGCTTCCTTCCAAATACCCACTCCTGTTTCCTTTAAGTGCACTTTCATTTCTATTCTCCATGTAGAATAATTTTCCTCATAAAGGATTGAAACTTCATCATCCATTTGTGTGTCCATGGATCTCCTCCAAGCTTGTTAAGGCTTATAGTGAAGGCTTTCTCTGAAACTAACTGTTGGACACATCGACCACACTTAGAGGGTGGGGTGAATGAGTGTGGGTCTCTTTTTCAAACTTTCCTTCACAAAACTCCTTAGTTAGAAATCACCATTTACTCATTACTTATTTGTGTCATTTATAACCAATTAAATGTGAACATACATCAGCAACATATACCAACAATATATATCATCAATAATTCATCATCGTAAGGAACACAAATAACACAATATGTATGTACAATTTTCTTTTTATTGTGGACTACAATCCTTGGGTTATCAACAACAACTGAATAGAATTACAACTCCACAAGAGAAACAACTCTATAATGCAAGACTCAACTTACAAAACTCAACACCAACTGAGAAGAGGCATAAATCCTCAAAAGATACCAATATGTCAACAGGTACCCAACCTGTCAGTAGTGAAGCATGTGTATGTATGAACCCTACCAATAGTACAGCTCGTGTATATATGCATCCTATCTATACCGCAGCATGCATATGACTTCTGAGTTACTTAGGGTTTTCTCTTCATGACAAACTCATATCCTCTACATCTTGCAGTCATTCACTTCTGTCTTTCACTGTCCAACATGAACCATAACCAATCACAACACATCCATGCTCTCCAAAAACTTACTCATGCTCCTTAAACATACAATATGAATGCTACTTCATCATTTATAAACAACCAATATATTATAGAAACAATATCGGTATTGAACCATAAGAGTGTTGCTCACTCTATCAATCAACCAATACAACCATACAAAAGCCATACCAAGAATGCCTTAATAATTCATCATACAATAAGCAAAAGTATCCATCAAGGCAACTATGTAACCATACCAAAGTTTCTATGGCAGATCTAGTCCCATAGAATGAAGATCTGAAACTTGCTTCAACCATCAAGAACTTGGCACTAGCTCACACTTAAATCTTCATGAATTTTTCAACTGTATGTTATTTGTCTTCAATCGGCATGTGTGTGTACAATCTATGTCTCATTGCAGCCCACGTATGTAAGCTCTCTTTCCCACTGTTGCTCACGTACTCCTTTGAAAACTAGAGTTTCTAAGCTTCCGAAAAAAAAAATCGTCAATATATCAGACTTACGAAAACTTTGATGCATCCATGAGATCCTCCAGTCACTCTCTCTCTCAGAATAAATATTCAATATACGCTCAAGAGATTCATTTTACAAGAGACCTCGTGCCTCTTATTTATACTCCCCAAGTAGCTTCCTTAGAAGCATATTCTAGGTCTCTTTGTCCACATGGCCACTTTGTCCACATAGTCACATATGTCCAATTTTTCCCAATTTTCCACTTGTCCATATATCCAATAGCCACTTGACCACTTAACCCATTTTCCTCTTTTTAGGGTTAACCACTTTCCATAATTAGAAAGTTCTCCATTTACTTTATTATTTAAATAATCTTCCTTGATTTTGTCACTTCACTTTAATTAAATAATCCTTCTTGATTTTGTCACTTCACTTTATTATTTGAATAATCCTCTTTCTTTGCAAGCACTTTGACTTATTTGACCTTTTGGGGCTTCAGTCCATCATGTGGGGGGCCTTCAACTTTGTAAGGCCATAACTCTCAAACCATGAAGAGTTATGTGATGTTCCACATATCACCAGAAATGGCATGACAAGCACTATCCATCTAGGATAGTTTCCCTAACAAATTCACTGATCATTATCTCATGATTCCACTATTAAGAATGGGTTATATAACCATACTTCTAGGATAACTCAATCGCAAAGAGTCTTCCCGTGAGGTATTTCACCATAAGGGGACCACTTTGGAGTTCATCCATTTGTATTCCTTTTCAAGAAAATACTGAGTCGTCTTTATATCAATCCAACTATGCATCATATATCAATGAATCCACATAATCCATATTCATCTAGGCATCATATATCAATGACAACTCATTGATCCATCTTCATCTATGTATGCCATCATATGACTATGTGAAATCATTCCATTTACATCAGGGATAATACATATTACATCAGTATATTATGACAAGACATTGTTCCTTTGACATCAATCAATCAATCAACCCAATCCTCTGACATCAATCATTTGACATCAATGGCAACATGATCTAACAAATTGGTGTAGTAAACGATGGTTGACTAATACCCAATCTATCAAAAATATCACCGACTCGAGGGAGTTCGCCATAAAGGATGAAATAGAGTTCTACTTGGCTATTATATGCCATATGTTTGAACAAGGATTGTGAAACCTTCACTTTGATTAGGTTGTCCTGATTCCATGTTTTCTTCTTCAAAATGCCTTGACGGTAATCTAGGATAATCTTCAGTTACAATTTCTCCTAAATCATTTATTCGAACTAAAAGTGGACCAAGGGGATTAGTTAATGGTGGGTTTGCAATATGGATAAAACCTTCTAGAAAACTTGTGATAACTCCCTCAGAACATTCAATCAAACAAGTAGCAACACTCCCAGTGTCAGAGTAATTTTCCTCGTCAACAATATCCCCATGAGAAGTATCTTCCACTGAATGGGGAAGTATTGGTTGATAATTTTCAAGAGGAAATACCTGCATCCTAAATTATCAATGAAGACCATCGTTAGGCATGTTATAAAGGGTATAAAATTTAAATCCCACTATAGAAAACAGACAACACTAAAATAACAAGATAGGAAGCAAACCATTCAAACAAAACTTTTCACACTGGATGCATTAGTTCGTGATGAAATCCAATGTTATGAGAACAATGTAAAAATGGTTTGGGTAGATAGAGTGGACCAGTTACGTTGGAAACCATCTTAACAGAATTACGCCCTGGTCCAGGTTCCTGGATAGAAGAACTGTGGGTTACCCTCCAAGGAGCTCGAGTGAGTTTGACCAACGTCTGAACCAGTTACTACAGAGACTTTTTCCTCCATTGTCACCTTGTGTAGGATCCCTAAATATTATGGCCTCTAATATTACCACTTACAACACACAATGTTGGAGAAATAGTTGAAAGTCGGGTATATATGCAAGGGCAGGGTCAAAACCCGAAATCCCCTTGAGAGGTGCCTCAGACCAAGGTAAGACCTCCCAAGTGATACCCAAGTGTCTAATTACATCATATGTAATACATGAAAACCACTCCACCAAGACCAATGAATAAGGGTTAGTTACTTTAATGATCCCAATGTGACCTTGTGATTTACCCTTGTGTGAGAAGAGTTTCCCAGGACAGAGATGTGGAAATTGGACTTGTCTCCCTAACATAAGATCTGGCATTTGTTTGACAGCTTTGGAGACTTATCCTCACCACCTATTCCAAATATCTACACCTAAGATAATTTTGGTGTGCAACTAGATAAAAAATATCAAATGAATTTTATTAGCGCTTTGTTTCAAGGGTTGTTGTTTTACTCAAAAGTATGTAAAACTTAAAGGTATGATGTTCTACCTTGACTCAAAATATTATGTAATAAGATATGAAATGCAATTTTTCATTCGATGAATCCTAATTACATGAGAGAGAGAAGGTACTTTTACTTTGAAACAAAAAACTCAAAATGAAATTATTTTCAAGAAAGATCCCAATATTTTCACAAAACAATCACTGACTTAATTCTTCTAATTCAGCCTAAAAGTCTAAATGCATAAGATTTTTCCTCTTGAAAAATGCAAATGAATGCAATTCTACTTAAGTTCTTTCTTTTTCCATTCACATGAAAGCTTTTAACGAAAGAAACAAAAGATTCTTCAAGGGAAAATATGCATCCACGGCTCAATACACAACATAAAGATACAATAAAAACTCCCACAGTGATATTTCCAAAACTACAAAGATATTCCAAATGCAAAGAAAAAGATAGAAAATCTTAATTTTTTTTAAAACAAAAGCCTTAACACAAAAGATAAGAGAAAATCATTCAATAAAACACTTTGACAAAAGCAATTAAGAGCCATTTGAGAGACACTCAAAGACCAGGCTAAGAGATTGTACCTCTTCCATATATAGGCAAAAATGACCAAAGACAAATCCAAGCAATCATGAAGAAATTGAAACAATGATAAAAAGAAGGCTCTAAGACTGCTAAGAATATTTTAAGTCAAACCTAAGATTCACAGCAAAGGTCATATATGAGACCTGGGAAGGAAAAATTCAAATAAAATTTTATTTTCCAAGAAGTGTCATAGGATACTATGCCATACATAGCAACAATCCAGAGTTTTGCAGGCTTCAAACTATGCATAGTGTGAAAATGTGGCACTGGTCTCAAAAGAAGGGTATGAAAATCAAGAAAATCTTGGAAAAATAAATAAATAAATATTTTCAGTGAACTTCAGGATTGACTAATCACATAGTGTCAGGTGAAGACTCATCGATCCAAAACAATGCAAGGTGGCAAGACTAAGAGAAAAAATATGAAGGAAATGTTCCCAACGGAGTCACCAATTTTTTTATCGGACAAATTGGTCTATGTAGACACAGACTAATCTCCCTGGACTCAGAAACCAAGATTATAAAAAAACATGACAAAATATATAACTTTCCCTAGGTTTATGTAATAAAAAATACTAGCTAGCAAGAGCTCACACCTTTTAATCGACATTTGTCCTCACTAGTCGCAGTTTCCAACTTTGTCTTGAGACTTTTGAATGATAACCTATAAGAATACACAATACAACAAGATTGAAAAAAACAATAGTATATTTTTATGAAACCTATTCAAATGATCAAGGAGAAATACAACAAACATATTCAAACATAAACAACCTTTGTGGGAAAGAAACTATATTTTGTATTAATGATAATGAAAAGAGATTACAGCCAAATTTTCCTTGATGTTATGAATGCCCTTCCAACAAGATCACTTCTCTAATACCCATAATGCATACATTAAATCCATTACCATCAATTGACTCCTTTATCTAATATTTAATTCCTCAAATCCAAATAATTACTAACAGTCTTCTAATTAAAAACTAGAAGTGAAGTTATCAATCAATATTCTCCATCCACTATTCACTATTTGTTATTATCCTTTCCTCATGAGGGAATACTGATTTTATAGATTGAAGAGGAAAAGGGTGAGGAGGTTAGGATGAGAGTTTAGTATCCCCTTAGATCATGATTCCAAGTGAGATCCAAACCGATCGAAGAACACCTCATCTTGAAGCTTATCTTCTAGAATCTTCTTGAATTTCATCGTTTTCTCCCATTTTAAGCAGTGTCACACCCTACAGTGGAGCAACCTGAGACACTGTCACACCCTATAGTGGTGAAACATGTGACACTTGAGGGTGTAGCACCCTACAATGATGCAAGATGCGACACTCTATTAAATTAAGGATTTAAATACCCTAATAACATGTTTAACCCCTTTTGCATGTTTGCCTTCTCTCAAAGTAAGGTTCTTCTTCAACAATCATAGCTTGTATGCTCTAGATGATAGAGGATAAGTGAACATTATTAGTTCTGAAAAAATATTGTGTAACATTAGCTATTTATGGAAGTGTTTTCAACTGGGGTGATATCATTTCAAATACATTTGAGCACTAGAATAGAGCAAGCAAAGAAACCAAAAGCATGAGAGGTCTCTTCCTTTTTTATGGTATCCTATCTACTAGATGTAGTATGTGATATGAAATTATTTCCAGGGTTAGGCTTAAGTTGGCATGTTTCATATTTACTTTTCCATTTAATTTTATCATTTTGTGGGAAAAAAGGTATAAGAGGTCTTAGATTGTGATTTGTGATGAATTCCTAGCTAGAGTATACTCACTAGTTTTCAAGAAAAATTGTCCAAGACTTTTAGATGAAGCAAAAAGGGTCATCTCCAGGATAGGACATTGGTATCTAGAGGAAAAGAGTACTTACCTCAGGATTTTTCAAGCCACTGGGGCCTCGCACCTATAACCATCTTATATACCAAAAAAGTTGGTATTGGGGAGAATTTGTTACCAAATTGTTTTGCAAGTTTTCAATTCATCCATGGTAAAATATAAGAAAAGATCCTTTATTCCATACGGTTTATATGTAGCTTATCACTTTATAAAGGACACCACACAAGCTAGGAAGGAAGGTAAAAACTAGGTAGAGTATAGGTTTTATATAGGTAGATATAGGAGTCATGACCTCAAGAACTTGGTAGCCTAGTATTCTAGTCAAGTAGTGTTTGCTAAGAACCAAACATCAATATAGCATAGAAAAACCTCAAGAAAAGTACTCA
>CBVK0100410332.1:0-12514 GCA_900067695.1 Picea abies | reverse complement strand
ACCTTTTTCACAAGGTCCATTCACATCACACATTCACATTTCTAAGTTTGCTACAATACTTGGCCAGTATAGTTATTTTTACAGACTGGGGGAAACAGGGTGTTACAGAAATCCAGAAGTTGTTGGAAGGGTTTGCTGATATAGTAGTGGATGAAATATCTCATTCGTTACCACCTATCAGAAGTATAAGTCATCACATTGTTCTTATACTTGGAGCCACTTTACCAAACAAAGCAGTGTACAGGTTGACGCCGCAAGAGAATGAAGAAGTCAAGAGACAAGTCCAAGACTTAATGGACAAAGGATTGGTTAGAGAGAGCTTGAGTCCATGAGATGTTCCAAGAGTACTCAGCCCAAAGAAAGATGGAGGCTGGAGGATGTGTACAGACTCAAGGGCAATCAATAAGATTACCATCATATATAGATTTCCATTACCAAGGATGGATGATTTGATGGATTGCTTGAGTGGAGCAAAGTTTTTTTCAAAGATTGATTCAAAAAGTGGATATCATCAAATCCGAATGAGAGAAGGTGATGAATGGAAGACAACATTCAAGATGAATGAGGGGCTGTATGAATGGCTTGTTATTCCATTTGGCTTAACAAATGTGCCCAGTACTTTCATGAGATTGATGAATGAAGTCCTGAAGGATTTCATAGGAAAATTCATCATTGTATATCTTGATGATATATTGATTTTCAACAAAACAGAAGTAGAACACTTGAAGCATTTAGCTACAGTGATGAGGAGATTGCAGCAAGAGAAATTGCTGATAAATATGAAGAAATCGACATTTATGAGGACATAACTCATTTATTTGGGTTTTGTTATCTCTGCAAATGAGTTGAAGATGGATCCAGAAAAGGTGAATGCAATTAAGAATTGGCCATCGCCGAAAAGTGTGTTTGAAGTTCGAAGCTTCCATGGTTTAGCTAGTTTCTACAGGAAATTCATTCAAAATTTTAGTGGGATTAGAGCACCGATGATGGACATGGTGAAGAAAAGACACAAATATTTTCACTGGACAGAAGAAGCAGATAAAAGTTTCAATCTACTAAAGAAGAAGATCACTGAGAATCCAATATTGGTGTTGCCAAATTTCAGCAAGACGTTCCAGGTCAAGTGTGACGCGAGTGGATATGCAATTGGAGTAGTCTTGAGCCAAGATGACAGGCCGATCACATACTTCAGCGAGAAATTGAATGAAGCGAAGGTCAAATACTTGACATATGACAGAATTATATGCTGTCATACAAGAACTGAAGAAATGGAGACATTAGTTGGTTCCTAAGGAGTTTGTTTTGTACAACAATAATCATGCTTTGCAATTTGTGACTCAACAGGACAAGTTGAACCAAAAGCATGCAAAATGGGTTGAATACATGTAGAATTTTACTTTTGTAACTAAGCATATTTCTGGAACCGCTAACAAAGTTGTTGATGCTTTGAGCAGGAAAAGTTTGCCGATGCAGGAATTTAGAGTCAAAACTTTGGGTTGTGATAACCTCAAAGAAATGTACAGAGATGATCCAGACTTTAAAGAGGCGTATGAGGCATCCGAGAATCCAATTCTCAGAGACAGAAGCCAGTGGACTGAATATATGATCCAGGATGGATTATTATTCAGGGGCAATCAATTATGTATTCCAAAATTCTCCATGAGGGAGAACTTGCTAAAGGAAAAACACAATGGAAGATTGGCCGGACATTTTGGTCATGAAAAAATGTTCTCAAAGTTGAAGGACTCATATTTTTGGCTAGGGATGAGGACATATATTAAGAAATTTGTGGACAAATGTAGGATTTGTCAGCACACAAAGGGGAAAAGGAAGAACACATGGTTATACCATCCATTACCGATACCAAAGAGGCTGTGGGATGCAGTGAGCATGGATTTCATATTGGGACTGCCATTGACACAAAGAGGATTTGATTCAATCTTTGTGGTGGTAGACAGATTTTCAAAGATGGCACATTTCATACCATGCCAAAAAACCAGTGACAAAACTCATATTGTTAACCTGTTTTTCAAAGAAGTCACTAGACTTCACGGTTTTCCAAGAAGTATAGTTTTAGATTAGGATACCAAGTTCATAGGACATTTTTGGAGGACTTTACGGAAGAAGCCAGGGACAAGTTTGTCTTTTAGCTCAACGTATCATCCTCAGACGGATGGGCAGATAGAACTTGTCAACCGGAGCTTGGGAGATTTGCTGAGGAGCCTAGTGACTAAACACCACAGTCAGTGGGACCACATTCTACCACAGGAAGAATTTGCTTATAATGATTCGATCAATAGAAGCATAGGGTAGAGTCCATTCCAAATTGTATATGGAATGCAGCCAAGGGGAGTTTCTGAATTGAAATATGTGGAACAAGATGAATTCAAAAGTGTTGGTGTAGAAGACTTTGCAGAAGCAATGAAGGAGCTTCACAGTCAAGTCAATGAGCGATTGCAAAGTTCGAATCAAGAATACAAGCACAAAGCAGATCAACATAGGTGAGAACTTCAATTTGAAGTTGGTGATCTGGTTCTTACACATTTGAGGAAGGAGAGGTTCCCAAGGGGAACATATAACAAACTAAAAATGAAAAAGATTGGACCATGCAAGGTCTTGAAGAAATTTGGGGCAAACACATATGAGATTGAATTATTCAATGGGATCAGAGTCTCGTCGATATTCAATATTGTGGATTTGTACCCTTACAGAGCTGGAGAAGCAGGAGCAGAGGATGAACATACATAGGTTCAATGGACTAAACAAATGCCTGTAGCTGAAAAGACACAGATGGAAAGCATAATTGACAAGAGAGTCAACAAAAAGACCAAGTGGAAGGAGTATTTTGAATACTTGGTCAAGTGGAAGGGACATCCAGTTGAAGATGCCAGCTGGGAAAATGAAGAAAAAATTCATAAGCATACACAGACCGTGCAAGAGCTCATGAATAGGAGTTCATGAAAATTTTCAAGCGAGGAAGTATGATGCAGGAGCATCATAAGCAACCAACCAAGCAAGCAACGTAAAAGGTGGAAGACAGCTGGATGACCTCCAATGCACGTTTTTGAAATGTTTTTGAAGCATTAATGAAATGATTAAAGGGAAGTGTACTTGCATATTGTAAACAGATCATGAGCGATTCGCTCTCATCTGTAGAAGGTAGAGGCATTTATGCATAGTTAATGAAAGTAGGTAGGTCTGAATTATAGATTAGACAGTTTAGCGAACAGGAGGGAAAACAGATATAGACACCCTCATCTTTGTATCATTAGATCATTAGAACATTAGCATAGAGTTGTAGCAGAGAGCTAGAGAGAAGAACCCATGTACAAAATCTTTGAATTAATACATGAAGCTTTGAATCAGACTCATGGTGTTATGATGTTTTCTGTGTATACATGCTGAATGGTATGCTGATAGTTGTTTCATTCTCTCTGTTATGCATTTACTTTGATACCGAGTTGAATGTATGATTTCATATTAAATGTTTGAAGTTTGAGAGAAGAAAGCGAATGAGTTTCAATTGTTTCTCTTCCTGAGAGAGAATTTCCTGCAAGGAGTGCATTGACAAAGGTTCATAGTTTATCTCTGGAAGCTCAGGAGGGATACCATTGTTCTCATTCCAACAGAAGTGAAAGTGAAGCACAGGAGCCGTGCAAGGTGTGCACAGGCTAATTTAGTCCTTAGGAGTTATTAACTAAGGTGGAAGAGAGAAAGACTACTGTCGCAAAAGGTGCACAGAGTCGAGAGTTCAAATACGTAGAAGCATTTGAAGGTCTGCTGCAAGGAGTGCGAGTAGAGGCCCTTTTTCGAGGCTTGAATTTACCAGAGAAAGCTCAGAAGGGGTAGCGCCTTTGAAGTGTTTGAAGGAAGGTAGGAAGGAGAATCTTTGTGCAGAAGGTTAAATTTTGGTGAAGGAACATTGGTTCGTTCCATAGAGATTCTTGAGGAGAGAATCAAACAGTCGAAATTCTCTGTGGAGAACTCACGAAATAACAAGGACCATAGGATTCAGGAGAGTTGCGGGGAAGATAAGCATTGGACGAATCCATCCTTCGAGAGGCAGGATCCAATGTGGACCATTGATCGCAAGTTTTGGATCGTCGAGATCATTTCGAAATTTTGGGGTTTGTAAGTTCGAAGTGTGAACGAAGCCCTTGGTCGCTCGAACTCCTGAAGCATGAACCGAATTGTTGTGTGTAAAGTCGAGGAGCAGAATTTTCGGAGTTCGGCATTTCGGGGGTCCTGATGATAAGGAGTCGGGCCTAGTAGAGCAGAAATCCCGAAGTCATGAGTTGCGACAGAACTTGATGTGAATTTCAGGATTTCGGTAATTTAGGATTCGAAATACCGGAAGTCCTGTGACAAGGAGCTCGGGGCCTTTGTATTGAAAAACCCAGAGTTGTGAAACCTGAAAAATCCTTGAAGTGGAATTTTGGCATTTCGGGGATTGGGGTTTCGACATGCCCATTGACAAGGATTCGGGACACTTCACATTATAAATCATGGATTTGCGAAACATGAAATATCTACAAAGGCACGTTTTGACATTTCGGTGTTTCGGGGTTTGGGGATTTGGGATTGTGGTGACAAGTATTTTGGGATTCAGAGTTTTGAACTCCTAGTACCCAGAAGCCCAAAAAAATGTGAGCCATTGATTCCATAGAAGGCATCACTTTAGAATTCGGGGTTTCGAAGTGATAAGGGAACGACAGTCAAAAACTAATTCAAGTTCCAAAAGCTGAGAAAGGTGACAAGTGGCAAGAATCCACGTCAGAGACTGAGGATAGCTGAGAGGATAGGTGGCGAATTTTCATCAATAGTCGGAGTCAGACTCTGTTGACTGTTTCAGGGTTCGGAGTTTGGAGAGTCAGGAAACCTCACGTCAGGATTCGCGAAATTGCGAAGTCCAAAACCTCGAAAAAAAAGCGAAAAAGAACCCGTTGAGGAGCCAAAAATTGATGAACGTGTTGGGATTCGAAAATTCAGCACTTTAGGAGACAAGAGATCAGGGTTCCCTATTCTGGAATTCTTGAAGTCACGAAACACGATATAGAAGTAGAGGAGGACATGGACAAAGAATTCAGCATTTCGGTATTTCAGGTTTCGGCAGGTGGAAGTGCCGAGAACCTCGACAACAGGGATCGCCAATTGTGAAACCTGAAGTCCTTTGTGGCTTGAAAAAAGGGGTTGATTAACCCTTGGCATGGCTGTAGTGAAGATCCTAAGTGGATCTCGGCCTGAAGGTAGGGGGTCTGTGTCATAAATAAATCCAGTTTTAATAGTCTCGACTTAGTGTTTAAGGTTTAATTAATAAATATTAATGTTAACATTTATTATAAACTTTAATGACATTTCAATTTTATGTAATTTTAACTTTATTACATTGTTTCATAATCATGACTTAATAAAGTGCATGTTTGTTGTAGATCACACCCGTTTCTTTTGATCTAACAACTTACAATCAATTTCATCCCCCTCGTGTAATCGATGGATAAAAAAAGGGAAGGGGGCCACGAAAATCAACTCGAGTTAATTTACTTTTGAGGTGTTGTGCATTCAAAGATTGTGCCCCCCTGGGCCTATGGTTAAGCTAACTATGCGCAACCCCCCCACAATTCACAAGGGATCGAAGTGTGTCTTCTGTGATGACAACGCGCCGCAAAACATGTAATGATTAAGTTTTATTTCAATTTTGAATGAACTTGTTCCCAATGAAAAACTGCCATGTATTCTAATGCTTTTTTTTAAAGGGGAAAAAGGAAAAACTATTGACTTATTGAACTCAAGCACTAGGTAAAAGAACTCTAGCGCCATCCACCATTACCGTTCTAGTCTTAATCATTTTCCTAACCAATTATCTCCACAGGTAATTTGATTTCGTCTAAACTCTTCCTATTTTTATTATTTAAAATGGAGTCTTCTCAACTCGCTAAAGATAAGAAAACTCTAGTTATTGAAGAGAAAGATTTGGTCGATAGGGAGAAGGATATTTTTGATCCCGTTCCGTCATTTGATGCTTTAGATTTACACCAACAGGATAAACATAATTTTAGGGATCTGGTTGATCATTACCATGCCCGATAATTCGATTTAGTGAAGTTTTTGGTGCCCCAAGTCTATGATTTTTCTGAGTTTGTGGGATGGTGCATCTCAAACTACATTTCCTCCAAGAGAACTACAATTTCCAAGGATGGGTTTGTGCTCATCAAATTAATTTATGAATCCATTATTTAAATGTTGAGGTGGCCATTAAACCCAAATAGTGAAGCATTAAACGAAGTTGTGATGGCTAGATGTTTTAGAGAGTTAAAACTTAAAGAGAGAGTTTCTCTTTTACAGACATACCCATGCACAAGTATTGATACCCCTACAAATAATGTTGTTCGTGAGTCAAGCTTATTCCCTAAAATCCCAAGAAAATTTATTTCCATGATTTCTGTAATATTGGGAAAAGACAATGATCTAGTGGTTGATAAGTTAGTGTTAGGAATTGTGGTATCCATTTGCCAAATTTTTAGCAGACCAATTGCATTATCAATTTTTAGAATTTGAGTCTCTTCAAATTTTTAGGTACCAGTCATATCTAGTTTACCTCTTTTAGTTTTATAAATACTTTCATTTTACACATTGTGGATTAAAGGTTGAAGATGAGATTGGTAACCCAACTTCAATCATCCATTGGACCTCACTGTTCAGGAAGAAAACCTTAAATGTTTTATTTTTAGAATATATTGATCAATTTATGTCTAAAGTCTATTAGATCATATACAATGAAGTCCCCCCTAGAATCTGTTATCACCATAAAAATTATATATGAAATACGAGTTTCAGATCTAGAGGGGGACTAAAATGATGTAGAGACATGGCACAATTTGGAGGACTAGGTCACATATGCCGACATGTGGACAAATATAGTGGGGGCGCAAAAGAAAGAACTCGACAGACTGTAGATTTTGAAGTGGCCCAGATCAATGGCCGAAACCCATATCGGGTGGAAAAATAGCATGAAGTTTAATTATGTGAAGGAGGGCCAGGGAAAAATACCGTGGTTTCATTCATGGATGCGTGGTGCCCTTAGAGGCACATCAGGGCCAAAAGCTGTCTGGCTAAAACCGTTTTCCCCAAATCCGCAATGTCGGAAGTTGCTAAAGCTTGGTGGACCGTAGATCTTGGAGTGGTTCAGATCAACGGCCAAGATGCATATCAGAGATTGAATTGGCGCGGATGATAAATTTTTTAGGACGGGTAGGGAAATACCTTGATTTTCAAAACATTGACACACAACGCCCCCTAAAGTATATTGGGGGTAAAAGTGGGTGAGCGTGAAACCGACCAACCATGCCCTGATTTCATGTGTTCTAATTCCATTCGAATACATCAAATCAACAATTCATGTGGGGGAAGGTGACGACCGGTCAGATCACCTCATGCCACTTGTTTAGGTACTTTACTTCCGTGCAATTCCAGGTGAACGCCGCCAGATAACTAACTCAAAGGCTCATCATTTAGAATAGATCAAACAAACATGATGAACCAATGTACCTGCAAGTAATCTTGTCAGTAAGTCATGATTATAACTCAATGACTATCGATCTTCAAAATATGGATGGCATTATTCTGCTTCGGGCAATCAACGTTTCATTTGTAAGTGGAGTAAGCTCAAACTGGATCAACTTCCTAATTTAAGTAAAGTTAAGGAAGATAAAAGTCGCGTTTTCTGCAAAACTAGGAGACATGGACAAAACCAATCAAACAATATCCAGTGAACCATGATTTTGAACTAACATGGAAAATTCATCAATGAGTAAGAAAGAGAAGTTGATTGCACAGATATTAGCAACCAAATTCCATACTGACCCTGCGAAAAAACCATAATAAGAGGTCAGACTAAATCCTATCTTGAGGGATTTAATCATCAATGGACACGTGGATGAGCACTACAAACGAGCAATAAAGAGGAAGTGGAGCAAGCGACAAAAGACATGAGTCATAGCTGAGGCAGTCGAAAACGTTGGGGAAAATCAACCATTCTGGTTGAACACTCTAAAAGAAGAAATTGCCAAGCTGGAATGAGTTCTCAGGTTGAATTGAGTACGTTTCAGAAAATTTTGGACATATGGCATTCAACAAAAAAATCCTCAGATATGTTAGACCTGTTTATAACGTTCTCTGTAAAGTAGGACAATAGCTATTATGCGTTACTCTTTTGTGTAACCGATCTCATTGTTTAGACTGTGGGGAAGTTGAGTCATTTTGAATCCCGCATATAGATTTTATATATATATCCTCCCAAGGATAAATAAAGCATGGAGAAAAGAGGAGCTTTCCCTCTGAGCAGGAAGACTTTGTAAAATTCTGGAGCTAAAATGAACTTACAAATGCATAAGCGAATTTTGAATTGTTTATGAAAAGATTCTGATTGGCTGTGATATGAGTTATGTCTTCTTTCATAGTGTGTAATTCCTGTGATATTTTATTTCATTTACACTTTCATCTGTTTAAATTGGAGAGTCAAAGGCCCAGAATTCATCTCATGATGCTCTTGGCTTAGCAATTTAGACTGCATATACTTCTTCTTAACTAATTCAGAATTCATTTTAATATGCTCTGATGCAGTTATGTGTTTCTCTTTTCCTCTGTTTCCATGCAAATTTCAATTTAAACTCTCAAACTCATTGCCTCATTTATCTTTTTTCCTTTTGATAGTTCCAATGATTTGTCAATGCATTGTTCATTTCTGACTCCATAGCCCAAATGTCACCTCCATTTCTTCAACAATTTTATAAAACCCCCCCAAACAAACCAAATCTAGCCATCGATTGCTAAAGAATATCAAGTGACACGAGAGATCCCTCTCTGAGTTGAGTAGGCTAGTGCCTTAGCTCTAAAGTAGGTTGAAACAGTTACCTTTTTCGTTTGTCTATTCAGCCAGACAAAATTTACAGAGTGCTAACATTCTGGTGCCGTTGCCAGGGGCGAAATTGAAATTTTTTCCCTGGGAAAGAATGACATGGTTGAGTTCTAAGGTCTGAGAGAAGCAGACACTTGGGAACATATTGGTTGTATTCCTGATCTGGTGACTCCACATATAAAAAATTAGTTTGAAGGTGATTCCACCAGTAGAAGAATCCAAAAATTCAAATCTTCAATGGCGACTCCACTCTCAATGCATAATCCAGCTTCCAAAACATTATTGGTGACTCCAATCAAGCTTTGAATGTAATTCAGAGACTCCACTGGAACATGAGATCCCTTGACAAAGGTATGAAAAGACATTATGGAAGAAAATAAGTACTTGAAATTGGATTTTTTCCAAGGCATTTTATTGGTTGTTATAAGTTTCCTCTAGTCCTTCCTTGAACATGCAAAACAAATTTTTCTTTACCCGCTGCATTCTAATGATGATCATGAGAATCTTGCAATTGTATATCCTCCTCTTAAAGTTGTACATGCATATCCTCACTGTATCGCTGATTTTGATAAATTTTTTTCCATTTGGGCTATGTGATGACCATGACCAAGTTGATGAGCCTTATGAAACCAAAGTTGATATTTCATCTCCTGCACTTGATCCAACACCCTCCAAGACTCAACATAGATACAAACCCTTAAATTTACCCTACATTCTTCATGATTTTCTTCCAAAAAACTATGAGTACCTACCTATGTTTGATGGGGAATCTGATGCCATCTTAGCTGAAAAACATATCCAAGGGTTTGAGCATTTTATAGATTTGTTTGAGATTGACCCATGATGATGTTTGTATGAGGGCCTTCTCTCAATCCTTGAAAGGAGACACCAAATACTGGTTTAAACATTTGCAGCTAGAGACAATTAGCTCATGGGAGGAATTGAAGGATGTCTTTTTAAAGTTTTGTGGAAGGAAGAAATCTTTGGATCTACAACTTACAAATTTCTATGCCTTGAAGAATAAGATAAATGAAACTATTTCTACATTCAGTAGAAGGTTTTCCAATATTTATTACAATTTTCCCAAATAAATTCATGTTGAGATTAAAAAAGAAGATCCTAGTGAAAATTATGCACCTACACTAGGATGGAGCCTCAGGCTATTTTTAGATGGAAATCTATTTATAAATGATGTTCTATTTATAGATGATGTTCTATTTATAGACGTATGTTGACTATTATTATCCCTTAATAATAGTTGGACAATAAATAATTAGTCTATTCTCAATGAGCACTTGGAAATAGTTAACTGAAGTGGCAAATCAATTAGCTATAGGAAATTCGAGTTCAAAGGTTGGCTGGTGGGACATGCAAGTCGAATTAGTTATAACTGAGTGATTCAAAGTTGGAACTGAGTGATTCAAAGTTGTAACAGAATTGGATGTGTAGTTATGTGAGTTGTAAAGTTGTTTAACTCAGTTAAGTGAATTAAGCTTAGTTGTACTAGTTGTAATTGAACTTACACTAGTGAGAGATCAGTGAATTAATTATTAATTAATTCACAATTAGTGATCTTACATGCAACTAAAGATTTACCACTGTTAACTACATGCATGTCATATCTAGTGGAGATCCAGTTGAGATAATAGGTGAAAAGGACATGTTGACTATCAATTGTG
Organism: Picea abies; assembly: GCA_900067695.1. NCBI lineage: Eukaryota > Viridiplantae > Streptophyta > Pinopsida > Pinales > Pinaceae > Picea > Picea abies. The sequence goes on along the minus strand of CBVK0100410332.1, from coordinate 1,921 downwards.
ACTTTAGGGGGTGTACTCATGAAACCACACAGACATTTGGATGTGCCCATGATGAATGCACAACCTAGGCAAGAAGAATTCATTCATTGCAGGGATTTCCATTAGCAGGGATTGTTGTAACAACCCTGCTTAAATAGACGTATAGGATTATTAATTATAATTAATTTAATAATCTAAATGTCCTAAAAGATTAACTAAACAATAATTATTTCTTAAAATAACATTAACTAATTAATTATTATTAATTAGTTATTCATGATTGTCAATGATTAATTTAAGTATTAATTAACTCATTAATTAATAAGGTAAAGAAATAAAAGGAGGATAATAAATTATATTGTTAAATTAAGTTACGTACCCGAAAAGGGATAACATATTAACTACAAGAGGATAAAATAATAAAGGAGAGGATAAGGGGCATTAACGAGGGGTAGGTAAGGGAGTAAAAGCATAAGTCGGTGAAGTAGGAATAGGGAGGGGAAAGAGGTTTACGGGAGGTTATTCTACGGGGGGAAGATGGGGGATTGATTTTGGGGGCTCTTGTTTGCAGAGCTGAGTTGAGTTTTGGAGGGGGATTGCATCAGTACAGGCACCGGGGTTGCTGGAGGTTTTGGGCACGGGGGCCAGGATATCCATATGATATCCTGGAGCTAGGAAGTTACCTAGTTGGCAGGGTGGAACTAGGTTTTGGGCAGTGTTTTACAGTGCAGCAGCGGTCAAGAAGGCAAGTGGACAAACAGAGGGTTATTAGCATCAGACCTAGGTATTCAAAATTATGCATTGTTTTATTATGTTAGAAAATTTTATTATTCATTGTTAAATTTAAGTTACTGAAGTTACTATTATGAAGATTATTATGCTGTTATGAAGTTACTGTCTTAGTTTATGAAATAAATTGATGTTTAAATCTATTTGGCTATTACATATGGTATCAGAGCGTCTTAGTTTGAAGTCTGGGCCTATGGGCCAAGTTCCCAGCTCCAAGCTCCAGTCCCGCCTAACCTGCAAACCAAACCAAACGCAGAAATTTTAAAACAAATATAAAAATAAATGCATTACAAATTTACCAAAGTAAAACATACAACTAGGGTTGTTACAGTACTTGTAGAAAACATAGAATTGGGTTTAATGTGCAGAAGACATATCCCACTTCTGAAAAACCTCTCAACTTCTGACAAGCCTGGGAACACAATTTAATACTTCAAAGATTTGAAAACCATGGCATTGGATTTTCCTCGTCAAAGATTCCTACATAAAATATTTGTCAAAGTTTCCTACAGACAATATGGGAAGTAAACACACACAGCTTTATAAGATGAATATGAGACCAAAATCAATCACAATAACAAGATTCGGTCGTATTGGCCTAGATGTACGGAAATTTGGCAGTAGTAAGAAATTCAACAAATTTTTCGTACAATATGGATATGGTATAGTAAACCTATTTTTACTCTCTTAAACCTTTAAGCTCAAAAATACTAAAAAGGAAAAAAAAATCTATAGATGAAACTGCATTGTAAAATCTTTGAAAAAAAATTATTTCTTACTATAAATTATAAATTAAAACTAGATTGAAAAATCTTTGAAAAAAGTTTATTTTTTTATTTTTTTATGTGTTCATGACATTGAAATTCTTCTAAATATAGAATAAAATGCATATTTTATATATCTCTGAAATATATCTCTATACTTTGGTATTGGAGCCTTACTGATTATTTCTCGTTGCATATTTTTTTTATACCAATAATATTTAAATATGTATTTGTATTCGAATCTTGCTCCTATGATTTCAATGAAGGAAGACTTCAATGATTTCATAAGAAACACTTGAAAATTCTGAATCAAAAAATGCGCACAACCGTGAACATTAGATCGATAAGTTAACGCCTATCACAATTAGACTTATAAGTCAAGGCCTACC
>CBVK0100410331.1:0-12514 GCA_900067695.1 Picea abies | reverse complement strand
GAATCTTTGATACCCAGATTGGTGCACAAGGTATGGAAGATATTTGTGAATTCGGGCACCGCCTGGTCTCTTTCTTGTCGCATTGTGGTCCATTTTGTGTACAGGTTGTCATAACTTCCAACAGGGTAGTATTATTCCCTAATAGCATCCCTAAAGGACTCCCAAGTGATTGTGACTGTAAATCATGAGGGTTCCTCTATTTCCTTTTGCTTACAGAAAGTTTCCCACCAATCTTTGACATGGGGGATGACTTTGAGGAGTGCAAAAGTAATCTTTTATCTACTCGAGAAGTTATGGACAAAGAAATACCCTTCTAGCAGATTCAACCACATCTGTGTCTATCTAACCTTCAAATATAGGAATATCAAATTTGATTTGTACCTTTAAGGGGGTGACACCTCTGTTTGAGGAAGATGTGTTGCCTCATGGTAGCCTCCGAAGGATTTTCACAAAACTATCCATCATCTTTTTCCTTTGTTGTGTGAGGGATTCCTCGAGAAACATTTTGAAGGGATCTCCAGTCCCATCCTCTTTTTTCTTCTTCTTCCATGAGAGGTCGTTTGGGTGTGCAAGAGATTTTTTCCTCAAGAGAAATAAGCCCGAGACCCAATTCCTTGTAACTTGACCTCATTGGGGACATGAATTAAGAACGACAAGGAGAAGACCACTCTAATACCACTGATCTAGAATATACTTGCAGAATGAAATGAATACATATTCGTATCAAATATGATTAACACATAATAATAGATATACAGTAAAACTGGTTTCTATTCAATAAGGAAATAATTTGAAACTGTAAAATGCAGTGGAAACAAGCTTGCTAGAATGGTGGCAACTTTTCTCTGAGAAGAGATGTGACGACTACGCTCATTCGTAAGAAGATGATTACAATGAGGCTCTGAAGGCATTTTTACAATAAACAAGAATGTAAAAAACCCTAAACATCCAAAAAACCTAACCCAAGGAGATGAAGCGCCAAAAGACACGTGGGCCCCGTTTGGGTAAGTTACTACATCAACTTCACGGGGTCATAAATTTTGCATACGATCTTTGTTTTAGGCGCATGATAGCCCATTGGAAAGGTCTATCCGAGAAATACACATTTTGTTCTATCTACTAAAGCTCATTTTTACTGTGGCGAGCCCTAAAAAACATTGTTTAGGGTCTCAAAACGGCTCCGCAAGTCAGGGACCTGAAAACTAGGGAAAAAACTACCAAATTGGAAAACTGCCAAAATGAGCTAGTTGGAATAGGTGGGAGACCATCGACATCCATTTGGATCAGGTGAATAAGGACCTTCATCTAGAGATCATACATGTCAAGGAGAAGAGAGAATAGAGGCATACACAGGTGGGTTTCAACAGAAGGAAGCCACAAGGGAGTGTTGGAGTGCACATAGCTTTATGTACAAGTTTTTCATACACATCCGCGGGTCACAATTGAGTTAGTCACAAACATCCATGAGTCACATTGGGGCAGGTCACATATATTTGTGGGTTAAGAAAGATACAATTGTAGATTCCTAGAAAAGTATGCCAGAATTGATTGTCCAACAGGTCATCCCATTCCAGGTTAGTCTGTAGTTGTATTTCTCTTAGTGGGTCATTATCCTTGTTATAGGAGCCCTGATTTTAGCATAATAAAATTATTCTCAACATTGGTTTTCCCTCTAGGTTTTTCCAGGGGTATTTACCCAAAAATTATGGTGTTCATGTGTGCTTGATTTGGTTTCCTTGTTTATGATTTCGCTACATAATATTGAGTTGAATATTTTAGTAGTGTATTATTATTTTGTGATTTGCTAATCTGATTGCATTGAGAAAATCACTAGATAAAAAAGTACCTAGGTGTTGGAGTAAGAATTTCTACATTTCCTAGAGGCACAAGACCTAGGAAAATAATTCCATTATAGTTGGATTGTCCTCTTTCCCACCATGATACCATTGAAGCCTCCACTAGGCCATGAGAATGATGAAATGATCTCGTGATCCTTCCCCACACCCAAGTTACTAATCCTAAATACAACAAGGAAAATAAACTTTGGGAAACAACCGACAAATAATTCTAGAAATGGTACACCCAACTAACTCAAGTGGCTTCCCCAACACTATGAATACCATGTAGCCTCATGGATAGGCATGAGAACTACCTCTAGTTTGAATGAAATTTTAATAATGTGTTTATTTACCCACATGTAGACGCAAAGGAGAAAACCAAAATGATTCCATTTAGTATCATTGAAGAGATATCAAGGAGGGTGCTACAAAATGGGTTGAAGACCTTAAACCTACACCTAATTATGAGCTAGAATAACTAGAAACAAGAACCAAAAGGAGACAACATAGAAATATGGTAGAAAAATACCAACATAAAGAAAAAGAACTGATAGAAGACTAGCCACTGGCTAATACATCCCAAACACATAAAAAAACACCCACGGGACATTGGAAACATGCAAAGGAAACCACAAGAGCCGAAAAGGGGAAGAAGATCAAGAAGACATAGACAAATCCCACCCCATAGAAGACTCCACCTACAAAGAAAATACATGCAACCCTTGAGAAAAGTTACAGTACCAAACCTAGTGAAGCAAAGCACACACCAACTCCACCACAACAAACCGACGTAGTAACCATCACAAAGGAACTCCCCTCACAGTCTGTCAGGAACATAGTGGTTCCCGATCAAAGTGGGAGAAACATGATTGATACCAATGACCCAATAAAAGTAGCAGGGAATATTTCCACACCCATCTCAAGCCTCGTCAAGTAGTTCAAGGAAAACTTGATAATGCAACAGATAATTTAGAGAGAGTCAATGAAAAAATTTGACACATTTTATTGATAGCTAGTGATTTCTCTAGCAATTGAGTCCTGATCTCAAGCACAACATATGCCATCCAACACATTTCACCCCACATCACTACATAGTAGTACCCATATTAGAGTGATATGTTTCGATCCATTTATAATCACTACTTTGGAGCCATCCAACTCTACAGACCCCCAAATAGTATTGTACGTTGAGATAGAATTTGCACAGGTTCCGCTATAGTACCCGAAAAATTATATGACTTAAATTATGAATGAATTGGGGATATGCACCAATTACTTATCCAATATTATGCACAATTGCAATAGGAGCATGAACTTGAAATTGTCGTGCATAAAGAAACCTAGGACAAGTATTGCCAAGAGATAGTAGCCTGTAAGAAGATTGAAGCAACAAACCAATACACCAAAGAACTCCACAAAACGAAATTCACTGTGGACACAACATTGCTCATCGTAGTTGACAAGGTTTTTGCACAAGTCCCTTACACATTAGAAGATACTTTAGACCTCCCCACATTGTGCAATATTAGAAAAGTAGAGGAGAGATTCCAATACCTAGAAACATATAAATCCAAGCTTTAGGAAAATCTCAAGTTCCCTCCATCAGATAGTTAGGATTTGCAGTAGAAAATAGTGGTGGCAGAGGAGCAACTAAAAAATGGGAAAACATGCATCAACGATTTCGAAGGGGTGGTCGAATATAGATTCAAACTCTACATACACCTCCAAAATTCCCCCAAAGTCAACACTATCGATGATCAAATATAATAAAATGAGGCCCATATCACATAGAAGAAGAAAGCATTTCCTTTCTTAGAACACGTCGAGTGAAAAGAAGCCATGACATCAATTGCAAACAAACTTTGGGAGATTACGGCAACCCACATTGAACAACAAAATATCTCTGCAATCACGCTCGAGGCAGCTAATAAATCTCAACTACATTACCAAAAACTCACTTATGAGCAAGTAGTGACAACCCTAATTGCAACATCATTGGAACAAATAAGAATTACCTCATTAATGATCACATCAATAAATGTTGAGGATTGTTACAAGATGTAGGAGATGAAATAATTTTTTAACAAGGTTTATGGCCACTTCCAAGAATTCATCAAGGAACTCATCATAATTGTTTCATCAACATATGTTGTGAGATCATAGATGACGTTGTTGGCTCAAGAAAGAGCCAACTAATAGTGTTGGGGGACTTTTGGAACCTAAAGTTTTGTAGAAGTTAGGCATGCACCACATATTAACATTGTGCACATTCTCAAGAAATACAATATGTGACGCCAAGTTTCAGTGTCTTTGCTAACCAAGGAGATAATGTGTGTGCCAATTGATTTTGTACTTTGCACAAGAAATTAAGGAGATCACATGTAGAACAAAAATGAAAATATATTCGAGAGAATAATTGTAACTAATTTTGTAACAACTTGGCTGATCATGGTCAAGGTTATGAATTAGCTGGAAAGTTAGTTATGATTTTCGTGATCCATGGAAGATATGGGGGGATGAGCACATACATGTTGGGGGTTTTGTTCTTGTCCACTAGAGGAGTTGAGTAATAAAGGGATGATTATGTTTTCGTAGGAAGGTTGTAGTTCAATTCTGTAACAGTTTTGTATGATTTCTAATGTTCATAGATACTCTGTGCATATGAATGAGAAGATAAATATATTAGCACATGGCTCATCTCCATTCTTATGGATTTTTGATACATATTGAGCAGGCTTCGACCTCTATGTATGAGGATTGTATTTGAATTCCTTTGATCTTAATGAAAGGAATCCAAGCACCTTTATCTTTGCATTTTGTGAGTTATGGTTTGGATGTATTCTTGTTTACATTCTTCTACATAGTACTCTTTTAATAGATATGAATGCATTAATGAATGAATGATTAGTTTTCAATAGGTTTCCTATATGCTTACGTCCTTCACACCCTAAAAAAGACATATGGTCTTTGTAATTCTCATGGTATCGGGTGAGACCTTGTTCAATCCTTGAATATTGAATATGTTTTATCCTATTGAACCCTAGGTCTATAACCCCCTAGTCAAGCCAACTCCAAGGAAGTAGCTAATGAAAATCATGAGGGCTCTCTAGTATTATGTAAGTCTTCAACAAGAGATCTAAGACACCTTAACCCTTCATCTATTTCCATGTTTACAGTTTTTGGTTGTGGGTTGGGGTTTGGTTTTCCTTCCTTTGGTGGTGTAAGATTTTGGTTTTCTCCAGGTTTGATGTTAATTATGTGTGCTACAATTTAATAATGGAATTTTTATAATTAGGTCCATTTTTTAAATTAATTTAGGAAATTAGAAAAAAAATGAAATTAAATAGTTTAGGAAATTAAAAAAAGCATGAAATTGTAGTTGGATAAATATCTAGAATACCCTGAAGATGGTGTCAGGATCATGTGGGCACCTCATTGGAAAATCCCAGAGCTTCAATTCTTTTAATCATCCATTAAATCTGTCACGCGGTTGGTGGAATGTGAAAAAAGGGTCGTGGCCCCTTTTAATTGTGCCAAACAAGAATGCACATGCATTCTGAGAGCGTATGTGCATTCTTAAGAATGTGTGTGCATTTTTTAGAATGCGTGTGTGCTCTTGATACTGTGTGCATTTTCTTGAGAATGCATATGCATTCTTGAGAATGCATGCACATTCTTTCCTAGGAGTTGATGTGGCATCCTCAATGGAGGTTTTGGGTTTGTTGCGCTTGTTACATTAAGAATGTGTGCACATTCTTAAGAACATGCATGCATTCATGTGTGAGTGAATTTGTGCTCACCCCATTTCCATGTTTTTGTCCATCAACTTTGCACGAGCACCCCCTAGGTCTCCTAAAACCATTAGCTAAACCAAGTAAATGTTGGGAAGATGTTTGAATGAATTTTATAATGATTCTACCCAAGTCTAAAGTAAATAATGTCATCATTGTTGTAGAGGATCAACTCACAAAGTATACACATTTTTTATACCTTTCCCATCCCTTTAAATTAATAACAACAACCACAACATTCATGGAAATAGTTCAGAATCTACATCAAATCCATAAGATCATTGTAAGTGACAGAGATCCAATTTTCATTATAAATTTTTGGATTTAATTATTTTCTTGTTTGGGTACTCAATTGGCTCACAACTCCTCTTAGCATCCTAAATCCTATCAGAAAATAGATATTGTGAATAAATATCTAGAAGGGAATCTCCATTGCTTTTCATATGATAAAAAAACATAATGGGTCAAGTGGTTTACCTTGGGAGAATGGTGGTGTAACACATCCTTCCATACTTCATAAAAAAAGTCCCCATTTATGACACTTATGGATATCATCCTACATCCATCACATCACTCTTGAAAGGGAAAGTGAGGGTTCAAGAAGTGGAGGACCACATAGATAACCAAAAAGAGGTTCTCAAACTATTGAAGGACAACTTGGTTACAACACAAAATAGGATGAAACAACAAGAATATCAACATTGCGGTGAAAGAGACTTTGAAGTGGTGGATTGGGTATTTCTAAGGCTACAACCATACAAACAGATGTCCCTCAAGCATCAAAAGAAGGACAATAAATTAGGACCCAAGTATTATGGTTCCTATAATGTGTTGCAGAGGATTAGAAGTATGACTTACAAATTCGAGTTACCTCCATATTCACATGTACATTCATTCTTCAATGTTTTTTCTTAAAGAAGGTAATGGGTGACACTATCCTAGTTCAAACTATTTTACGAGAGATCAATAAATGAAGGAAAACCATATTAGAACAAGAAACAAATCTTAGAACAAGGGTTAATAAGATGCAAAATTGAGCAATTACTGAGTAGCTCATCAAGGGGAAAAATCTACCAATAGAAGAAGTGACATGGGAGGATCAGTTCTTCATGTAGAATCATCCACAACTAATGAAGTGTCAAGGGGAACAGTTGTTTCAAGAGGAGGGGCATGTTAATACCCCCCAAAAAACCCCATGTTAAGCATAAATCCCCATGTAAATCCCTAGATATTGAGTTATTGAATTTTTATAGTTATATTAGTATTGTAGGCTAGACCCTTTGATTGTAACTGTACCCTTGGTCTCTTATATATATATACCAAGGAGACCTATTTTTAGGATCATCTATTCTTGTACATTTTTTCTATTGTAAAAGGAGGTTTCCCCCTCAAAGAGGCTCATCTTTAAATCTTATGTTTATTAATCAAGGTGTGGAGTTACTTCTCTCTTTATTTTTATGCTATTTTGGTGTTTGTGGTCTAACAAAGATAGAGGTCATATTATAATTTATGGATTGTTTAGGTTGCTAAGGTTTTCGAGTTGTCATACCCTAATCATTATCTTTTTGAGATTGTGGATGGTTCTCAAGTTCACCATAATTGTTTATAGGTTTGGGTAGCATGCTATGGAATATGGTAGTAGGATTACAATTTTTGGAGTTGATTGGGATGTTGTTTCACATGTTCCAAACACTTATTTTCATGGTTACCTTTGTTTTAGATGAGTGTATTCATGGGAATAAAATGTGTACAACATTGGATTAATGTACACGAATTGGGAGGAGCTTCATCAATAGTTCACCTACATTGGTGCCTTTCTTAAACACATTTTGGATCGCTACGGACATTGTTGTCCATCATGGTTTGAAAATGGTTTTAGTATTTTATATTTTTATTTGTTGTAATGAATAAGATGTTCTTTAGAAAAAATCAAATTAGGTTGTTATGATTTTTGGTAGTTACAAAGAGTCACATTATTTATTGAGGTTTTTCCCTTGCGGTGTTGTGCCATCCATTTTGACTATCACTAGAAGGTAAATGTGGGTGTTATTTTCATTATTTAGTAAAATAATTTTCTTTTTATTCAATCTTCTATTAGTATGTCCATGTACATGATTTTCTTGCTTTCCATTTCCTAATAGAAATATTGATTCTTGCTAGTGATACCTTACAAACAAGCATGATGCCCAAGATTTTTGTAAATTGTCTTTTATGTAGCATAATAATTGTTTCTTCATCTATAACATAGCCAAGCTAAGGACCAAATTTTTAAATCATGCATGGAGTTCATTGTCATGATACATTTTTTCAAAAGTTAGCCAGTGTGGATCAAAATGACTCAAAGGATTGAAGCCATACAATTTTACCGGAAAAGAATCATACAACCAACAAAAAGAAAGAAAACCAAATAACGAGGGAGATCTAGGCTAACACAAGCGTTGGATGTCAATTTGATCTATAAAATGTGATGGATGTTCTAATTGAACAATTCATCACAACATATCTTACAATAACCTAAAATATTTTATTATTCACTTTATTACCTTAGATCTCACATTTACTATTACTAACTTACTACTCAAATTTGTACAAATAACTAAAATCGAAATGAAGGAACAAGAAAATGAACACACGATGTGACCTGAAAGATTATACAGGAGAAAATCCAACCAACAGGTGAGGATTATACTTTTCTCTCTTTTTCTTAGTTAACAAATGTAAGTACAAAGAAAGGGGAACTCACTATGGAGTTTCCTTAGGCATTGTGGCTTGAATGCCTACTACAAAATCTTCTACTTCCTATATTATGCTTCAATAACCCATTACTAAATGCTCTTCTCAACTATGGAAATAATAACAATACAAAAAGAATGGAACCCCTTCTCTTCCTACCAACCCAATATTTAACATAACCTCATAGCCATCTTGGGTTGTGGTTAAGGTTTTTTCTTGTCTCAACCCTCAATCCATGTTAGGGTTTTGGACCCTATGTAATATTCTTAAAAGTTGAAAAATGAATAGAACCACATGTGTGAGTAATGGAGGTTATACCGTGGTGGTTTTGACCCTAAAAATTTCCATTTGATGCCTCAAACTAGCTCTAGAAGGTTCTAGACCCCAACTCACCAAATTTAGACCTACACTTAAAATGAGCTCTGCAAGTCAATTCCTTCGATTTTTCCACCCAAAAAATAACAAGATAGATAACAAATTATATAATGGCATATTCTAGATTATATTTAAAAAAAACAACATTTATAAATTAATCATATGATCATTCACTATCTCAAAGCAAGAATTTTTTTAATAAACAAATAATTTCAATAACTATGTCAAATTTTTAGAAAAATAAAAAAATAACACCATAAATAAAAAAAAAATTAGTCATTAAACTTTGAATCAAGTAAATCAATAAAATAACTTCTCCAAAACAAACAACATAACCAAATCTTTAGTCCCTAAAATAAAACTATGAAAAATTAATTTATCATGTATCAAGAAGAGATTAGACACAACCTTGAACAATGGTTGCAACACCAATGTTTACCGATAAGATTAAATAAAAAATACAAGACTCCAACATCAAGATAACAATTAAAATAATGTAAACATGTAAACCTATATGCATAGATGTTCATAAATATAGAATTGGAAAATCATAACTCTTAATTAAAAAATAATGAACAATGGTAACCTGAACTAACAAAACAAAATAAAAAAGTTGTTATACATAAATTTATGTTGCGAGCTTCTCATTGAAACTCTTTGAACTATAAAATGTACACAAATGGGAACATGATGGTGAAACTGAACTGGTAAATTTAGACTTTTCCCTACATAAAAAGTATTTTAAATATTAAATATAAAATTCTTATTTAGAATGAAAGTGGGGTTTTTCCATTTTTAAATCTAAAATAGAAAATTTTTATTTTCTAAGTGAAAGTGGGCATGGAGGTGCTTTTATTGAAGAAACATTTTAAATTTAAAATAGTAATAAATTATGAAATTCTTATTTTCAAGTGAAAGTGGTAATGTATTTAGTTAAATAAAGTGAAAGTGGGCATGGACATGGTTTTATTGAAGAATCCTCTTAAAGTTAAAAGAGTAATAAATTTAATGTACATTTGAATAAAAAGTGACATTTTATATGATTTTATATGGGAAAGGGATGAACATGATTAATTTTAAAATTTATCTATTCTTGTTGGAGAAGTATTAAAATTAAAATAATAATAAAATTAAATGTAATTATAATTTAAAAGAGAGTTAATTAATAAGTTTATTATTTTTTAATTTGTTTTTGATAAAAGTAAACTATTTAATTAATATATTTAATTTTCAAAATTTAAATTATCTAACCAAAAATTTAAAGAAAAAAAAATATAGTTAAAATTTCCATTAATTAAATAAAACTACAATTCTCTAAAAAAAAATACCAATTAAAAAGAAATTAAATTAATCTCTTAATTAATTAAAATTAAAATAATAAAATTATATTTTTAAGATATGCATTAAATTAAATATAAAAAGGCAATTAGAAAAAATATTAATCCTCCTTAGAATATTTAATATTTTTTCAAAATCGTTGAGAGAAAGTTTATAAATGGACAATTAATTTTTTATTAATAAATCTTTGAATAATTCGTTTTAAATTATATAAAAATTAAAAAGATTAAAGTAATGATGATGCATTAGCTCTCTATGGAAATAAACTATAGTATATTTAAAAATGTCTAAATAAATAAATAATGTATTTATTGGTTATTATTTTAATATATGCGTTGCATCCTTGGAGTTTTGAATATTTTTTCTTCATCAAAATGCTTTATTTGTTATTTAGTTTTTTGTTTTAAGTGGTTATTAATGTAATTTGTATATTAATAGATGTTTTTTTTGTTTGTTAGTTTGTTAGATGTATAAGTTGTATTTGGTTTGAGCCACACTAATTTTTAATATGGTTAAATTTTTTGTACTTTAGAAAATTGATGACTTTAACATCACGGAATGCTTTAACAACACACTCCATCACCAATTATCCTACATCTCAAGAACCTCAATAAATATATTTTATGAAAGAGAAAATATTAATTTATTTTTTCAACAATAATAACAATTCAGTATAAAACTCAATTATTTTATGTTAAATAGACAAATCTTAAACAAAATTCATTTAACCAGCCATTAGTAACTCTGAATATTCTTTTCTCTTCAAAATGCTTTATTTGCTATTTAATTCCCTGTTTTACTTGGTTATTAACGTAATGTTGATGTCATACGATTCAATATGTATGTTTAATAGGATATTAACTACAAGTGTAGTTACAATACGATAAAAGATTTATAACCGTATTTGTGGGTTGCTGTGTGCGTTTTATTAATAGGATAAAAAATTACCTAAATTAGGTATCTATATTTTGTAATAATATGTTTTTGATAATTTATGATATTGATGATGATTGTGATAGTTTATTAAGATGAAATTTATTTTAGTGAATAAGTACAACGGAAATACTTTTTAACAAAATTATTATTAAATTTTAATCAATGTTTTAATTTAAAAAAATCACATTTATAAAAATTATACAATATAAATAGTTTATTTTTTTCAAGTTAATTTTTCAAGTTCATTTTATATGTATTTATTTTTATGTTTATAGTCTTAAGGGTTAGCTTAAATACTTATGAGACAAAGTAAGATATGTTTTTAGATGTTGGAGATGTTATAAGTTCAAGTCTTTTGATCCCTCTGTTATGGCTATCTCAAATTAACCTATCCAGTTGATGACCATGATGAGTGGATGACACATTAGCTCACATTACTCACACATGTAAAGTTAGTGAGCTATGGACTTTTGAGATGGTTCTAGAGGGTTTAAAACATTGACATAAAAAATTCTTAATCATAACCCTAGATTATTATTGTTTATTGTTCCATAGATGATGAAAAAATATACGAAAAGTAGAAGATCATGTAGTAGTCATTAAGGCCACATTGTCCATGGTAAATCCATACTAAGTGCGCTTTCTTTGTACAAAGATAGACTTCACCTTCTAGCCCAGTTTTTTTCGTATTGGGCTTTCTCAAGGTTCATCTTGTGTTCTTTGTGCTAATGGTGTGTTATTTTCATACCTTTCATTTCACTTTTACTTCAATTCAATGTTTCATGCATTAAGATAGTAATATTAAATTTGAAATCTAAAGTGAAATTTAAGTGTGATTTCAAAATATTGTAAGATATCTTGAGATGAACTATTCTAGTGGAATATCAATGAAGGACATGCCCAAATTTGGTCATAAAGTGACACAAAGATCCTTACGTTAGAAGGTGATCTCCTAGTAACAATGTAGGAGATGTTTAAAACCCTTATTAAGTCTCATCTCTATCATATTAGATATGAAGAAAACGATCCGTTGGCATTAATTTTAGTAGAATTGAGGGTAGAGTGTGCAATAGTACTTGTTGGCACCCAAAATTTTGGGGTAACCTTGAACGTACACAATTTGCAAGTTCCTAAGTTAATGCCCAAAGAATGATAAGAAATACACACCAAACCGAGTTTTGATAATGCACGCCAAGTCTCAGGTCTACCAAACGTATGGCGGTCCAAGTATTTGATGTACAACTAAAATAAAGAAGATGAAGGAAAAGGAATATAAATCTAACAAAATATGAGTTGGTGAGGTAGTTAAAATTACCTAGATTCCATAAAACTACTTGTATTACAGGAAAGTACCAAAAACATCCGGAGAAGTTTATTTTAAACATCTTTTGTCAATAATTTTTACAAATTTTTAAATTCAAAACATTTTTCTTATAAATATATTTATATTAACTAATATAATATAATATAATATAATATTATATATATATATATATATATATA
>CBVK0100410330.1:0-12514 GCA_900067695.1 Picea abies | reverse complement strand
GCTCTTCCGATCTCACCAGGTTTTGCATGCGCCTAAACATAGTGATCTGGTAGTCTCTCGGGATGAATTTCACTTTCATCTTAGCGATCATCCTGTCCCAGCTCTTAATCTTTTGTTTGCCTTTGCAGCTCCTATCCGCCTGCAGCTCGTCCCACCATAAGGCTGCATGTCCTTTCAATTTAGTGAAAACATGCCTCACCTTCTTGTCCTCTTCGACATCTTCGTAATCAAAGTAGGTGTCGAGTGCTCAGATCCAATCCAGCAACTCTTCTGCGTTTAGACTCCCCTCATAAACAGGAATGTCCATTTTAGTCTTTGAGCTCATTCTGGCAATGGCTCTAATCAACCTCTCTGTCGAGGCATCTTCTGCTGAGATTTCTTCGGCATCGTGTCCAACTTCCTCTTCTACCTCAGAATCACTGAACTCTGCTGCACCAGCACCACGCCTCTGGGTGGTCTCCATCTCCTCCATCCGTGCTCAGAGATCTCTCACCTCTCGTTCCATCTCTGCATTACCCGTTGGCCTACCCCTTCTTCGGGCATCCCTATCCTCACGATTAGGAGACTGCCTTTCTCTTTTGGGTGGCATGGCGGAATCCTCTTCTCTCTGCCACCTGAACAAAGAGAACTTCTTTCCCCGCTCTGATACCAATCTGACGCAAGTCGTGAGTATCAGAGTGCTTTCCTTTCCTCCTTCACTCCTCTTGCCTGAAATATACAGACAAGATCTTCAGGCTCTGATACCACTCTGACGCAACCGTTCCTCGGCGAATAGCCGCTCTCACCAGGATCTTCTCTGACCACGGGCCTGAAGAACTCAACGGTTCTTCTCTCTATCGGACTCTCTACTCCGGGGACTCGGGACTTCGCTTCTCACGCTACCAACCACTCGGGATCTCAAATCTCGATACCTGATGCGCCGAGATGCCGAGACTCGCGACCTCGCGATCTCGGGTTTCGCTTCTCGTGAGTTGATATTTTCTTCTCCTTGACTTCCGAGGCCCGAGTCGCCGATACCCGAGTATCGTTACCTCATCTTCTCACAATTCGCGACTTATGGGACCGGTCGCTTGGCTTGTCACCTCCCGAGACCTGATGTTCTGGGATCACGTGCCACATGTTTTCTCCGAAGTCCCCACGACTCCCGCAAAATCTGGGGATCGCTACTCGCGATATTGACGTGCATGTGACTCTCACACTTACCACCCTCGATAGGCCGATATGCGATGGGAGTGAATTTTACTTACGCTTGAAGGGTAACTCTTTCCCAGACATTCAAGTCGTCGATTCTCTTCCTCCTGAAGAGTCTTCCTGCTCCGAAGCTCCTCCCGTTCGGGGCTTCTCCTGGGTCTGTTCCACAAGACTTGTAAGGAACTCTCCCTCCTGAACTTGCACCAACTTTCCACTCAGAATCACTCTGATTTCAATTCTTCCACATAATCATATACACGGCATATGAAAGAAGCGTGTAACAGGAAGCAAATATGCAAAGGCATACTGCCAACAACACACAGAGAATAAACACATCCATGGAATCAAATCAAATCTTTCTTGTTCCCTCCTTCCCAGACTTACTCTGAGACTTCATTTCGACCTGCACTTCACCTGCACAGTTCGAATAACTCAACACAACTTCGGACGAATGAGGATGAGAGCTCAACTGTCCAGCCACCTCAACGCACTCTATGCGGAGGAATTCCACTGCACTCTATGCAGGAATATCTCGGCTCAAACAGAGAAACAATTGAAACTCAGTCCCTTCTCACTCCCTCAGATTTCGAACCTGCCATGCAACCACATATGCAGCATATAGACAATAGGCAAAACAAGAAGCAAATATGCAACAACATAATATCAACAATACACAGAGGATAATCACAGCCATGGAATTGAATCAAAGCTTTCCTATTAATTCAATATCTGTACATGGGGATTCTTCACAGGTTCTCTGCTCTGTTCTTCCTGCTCTCAATGCTAATTCTTCTAATCTCTAATAATCTGAATGCTCCACAATAATACAAAGGAGGGTGCCTATATTCTGTCTTCCCTCTCGAAAGCCAAAACTATCTAATCTAGACTTAATTAACTTATCTACTTGCATTAAATCTAAATAAATGCCTCAGCTACCTAAGGACGAGAGCTTATCTGCTCAAGGTCCGTTACAATATACAAGTGCGCTTCATCACATCAATGCATTAATGTTTGGAGCACCCTATCAATGTGTTTCAAAATTGGTGTTGGTGCTGCCCAGCTGTTCTTTCCTTCCTCCTCGCGCTGGCTCGCTTGATGAGGTGTGGATGCTCCTGCATCACTTTGGCAGATGGTTATGTCAGGTCCCCATAATATTAACAAGTTTTCCAAACTTACTTACACTCTTCCATGCCATTGTGACCCGTATCATGACCAGATTGCAGAATGGATGGAGGATTCATACAAAAAGAATGTTCAAGGGAATGGTAACGTCATGCTTGCTTTGTTTTTAAATGATGATGATAAAGGTAAGTATGATATATTTTTTTCATTTTTCAATATACTACCATTCTTGTTAGTAATATTTGATCTTGTTTCCATTGCAATATTGGAGTTACTCCGATGGCTACATTGGAAGCATGACCTCACTTAGTATTTTTGATTTGTTTAGTAGTTAGAGTAGGTTTTTAGTTTTTTTTTTTAGTTTTTTTTATTTGTAATAATGAGGTTATGAACACAAGTGGGCACACCAAGAGAGCCATAATATGAATGTTGTCAGGGAAGTCCACTTTAAATCTTTTTCTCTCTTCTTTTCGTTGAATATTTCTTTTCAAAAACACAGTATCATCATGAAAATTTTAAATGGAAAGTAAAGAGATAAGTAAATTTGAACTATCAATTCAACCCTGACCCAAGGTGCCACGAGTAGAACTGCATTCATCTTAATAAGGATTTTTCTAGTTTTTAGTCTCTTTTATTTTTAATAATAATGCTTGGTCAAAGTAACATCTTATACATCACTATCTTAAGAAATGAACTTGCTCGCACATGATATTTTATATGATTTAGTTCTTCCTTTATTTTACAGTGAGATGATAGTGGATACAAAAACTCAAGTTTATCTTTGGCCAAAATCATTTCCTAAAACAATTTCTTTTGTTGTTTTGATTTTGTGTACTTCTGATTTTGAATCCCATTAATAAAATTTGATTTGGTTTGTTGTGTGTTTTTGTTTTCTTTGATTATTTTGAATGAGTTTTCTTCTTATCTTTCTTTTTGAATCAATATATTTATGATCAAAGAACTATTGTCGAAGGAAGTATTTATTTTAAGAGTTGTGTTTTTCAAGCAAATTGAAATAGTTCAAAGAGTCTTGGTATTAAGATATAACTCAGACAATTGATTTTTAAGTCAATTGTCACTCTCATTTTGTCCTCAAATTATCTTTGCTAGAGTATTACACCAGAGATATGGTTTAAATCTTTGATAATTACAATGATCTTTAAAAATTTTACGCCGTCCATATTCTTAAGGAATCACTTTTAAGTGCTTCCCCATTCTCTAGATGATTTCTTAAAGGAAATATAAAATCTCTAAATCATGATAAAACTTCCAGTTTTGAAAGAAAATAAATAGCATTGTCAACTATTTATCTGTATTGCAATTAACCTCCAGTATCACCCCGCTCTTTTTGTCATCAAGAAATCTATAATTGTATTATTATTTAAAAGTGGCATAAGAGGGTTGAAAGCACTTATGTGTGGGAAATGTGTGTAAACCCGTCGGGGTACTGAACAGGCTTGCTGGCAGCAGGTAAATGCACACATGATACCAAGACAACTTCATCGGGGTAGTGAACAGGCCTGCTGGCAACAAAGCAATGTCGGTTCGAGAGGTAGCAAGTATATGTTTTTAAATTAACTTTTATGGAAGTATACATCATCTGGATACTACTATTGGATGGGATTAAAGTATTTGAGAGGGTTAAATGACATCCTTGTCGAGGCTATGGACGCATGCTGGCAGCAGTGGCTCTGTCAACGGTATTGAAGTTATTTTATAAACATTGTGACTCTTTGATTAAGACATTATTTCAGGTTATAATCCTCTGGAAAGAAAATTCTATTGTCTGGTTATAACATTGAGCTTATCCTAATACTATATGGTCTCAGAGTTAATGTATTTCATGGAGCTTAAATCCTTTTCAAGTCTTATTATTTTCTTCCTGAGATGAAATCTTACTAGATCATAGATAACTACTTCACCCAATAAGTCGTCATTTGTTGGGCCCCAACAACTCCCACTAAATCTTTACAAAATTTAAAAGGCTCCCATTAGAATCTTGATAATTATAGTGAGCTACAGAATCAACCTTTTCAAATAGTTCCATACCTTGACTTGTTTTGAGACAAAATTAAGACATTCACTATAGTATGAGACATTTATTACAAGAGTATATGTCAAAAGTTAGAAACGAGCATAAAAATCTCAATTTAAACAAAAACGTTAATTTTTATCAAATGTTTACTTTTTTTTAAATTATGACTATGTGTTCATTCTTTTGCTCATTAGCAAGTTTGACTATTTTGAATAATGTGTTCAATACTTCATCAAATAATATCTTGGTTGGTTTCTCATTTTCATAAAATCATTTGGTGATGTTAATTAATTAAATTCTTTTTTTTTTCATTTTGCATCTCATTTCAAAATAATAATAATCAAAGAATTATCTATCATTTGTTTGATTTTGTAAAAAACCAAAATTAATATTTTTTCTCCATTAACTTGAAGCTTCTAGATTATTTTTGAAAGCAAATTATAAACAATATTTGTTTATAAGTTATAGTTAATTTAAATTCATTTTTTTTATTTTTTAGAGATTTTCCCAAAACAATGCACGATTTGAGAGATATTGATGTCTTTTTAAGAGGAAAATTTCAGGTGGCGAAAATTAATAGTGATGCCCAGATTGTTCATTCATTGTATAAATATATGAGAAAGTTCATAGCCAAGGAGATCAAAGAATTGGAGAGGAGGAATTTAATCATTTCTCTTTTGTATATTATTGCTTTTGTAAACTTTTTATTTCTTTTCAAATGGAGTAATGGATGGCTGGAATCTTTGGGAGAATGGACGAATATTTTCAAAGAAGAATATGGAATTCCAGGTTGCTTAATGGCTTTTGTCCTGTGAGTAAAATGGTTTTATTTTCATATAATATCTTCATATTCTTTGAATATTTGATTATGAATTGATTTAAATAGCTTTAGTCTTTTTTATCAATACATGGTTAATTATTATCATTTATGTATTAATTTTTTCAATCTTTAAAGTCTATTATCCAAAAAAAATATTCCAGGACTACAGAATGGATAAGTGATTCCAAAAACTTAATAGAACGACATATATGCATTTTGACTTTAGCCTTTCGTTTATAATGTTGTTATTTATTTATTTTTTAATTATGTTACATGTGCAGGTCTGATATCTTTAGATTAAATGATTTGTGGTGTGTAGGAGGTTTATATTATAAATATTATCTATCATTTGCTCCTCAAAATACAAATGCTGTGATTATATCTTCGATTTAAACAATGAGATTTATCTTTGAATTTTAAATTGAATGATAAAATGCATAGATTGCTTCCAAATTTATCTTGTTGTAATCATGTATAATTATGAGATCAAAGGTTTATGTTTGTGTTTCCTTTTCTGTCATTAAAACCTAAGATGCCAATACATCTTCTGAATTTATTTAGAACAATCATAAGGTTCATTGCAGATTTCTCTCTTGGACATGGAAGTTGGATGTTCACCACTCATGCAGATGCTTGGATACACCTCATTAATTCACCGACATGATAGTTTCTTTGTATTTTTCTGTCATTTACATATCATTGAAACTAGAATGTATGGTTCATCTTTGACTATCCACATGTTCATGTTTCATTAACTTTTTTTGCAAGATTCTTTAAATTTATAAAAGAAAAACAATAAATATTTTTATGTGCTTTCTTTATCTGCTTCCTAGAAGCAATCATTTTTCACATCGATTTTCGTAAGTTTCGATTAAAACTTGCATCTTGTAAATCATATAAATAAACAAGACTTGTATATCTTCTTCTTAAATACAACTACTATAGTTACATTTGAACATATGTACATATATATAGTGTGTTTAGTAATTAGTTAGTTATTTCTCTCTTTTATTCGTTTATTTTATGATTCTTAGATTGGCTAACGGAGTCATTAAACCCGTCAGAATGAGTTACACCAAATGGCTTGGGTTATTTAGAAAACCCCGGACCAGACTCACTCTTCCAATTAACGGACGATCAATTTCACCCATCAACAAGCCACTGTTAGTTGTGGAAAGAATGAAGTGCTCCCAAGAGAAACGCACCGCCCAATAGCAGATCCACATTATAGAAAGAATATTTATGGAAGTAACTCAGAGGCTCCAACCTGTACAAGATAAGGCTTACCAATTTTTCATAGAGGTTGAAGGTCGAGGAGCAGAACTGGAGTTGGTTGTCACCGCAATTGAACAATGCCTGGAGGGATTTTGAATGAGGTAGTCATCCAAGAGTTTGTTGAACATGAGGTTGTAGCACAACAGTAGGTCGAAGCAGCTCGAGCCAAGATCAGGGATTTCAAAGTAGAACTACCCAAATTAGAGTGACTCGGCACGAGTCACAGGTGAGTGTTGGGGGGCTGTTGGCCCTTGACCAAGTTTTGGGAGATCCTTGGTCAAGTTTGACCTATTTTGGAACTTCGACAGCCTGTCGAAGGAGGAGCGCAAGATGAAGCAGATGTCGCAGGATCTCGGCCCCTTTTTGGGTCCTTTTATTGGATTTGGGATTATGTAACGGGTATGGGATGTTGGCCCATGGGTTTACCCATGTTTAGGCCTATTTTGTAAAGTATAAATAGATGTCTAGGCAATGTAAGGACAAAGGATGTATGTATATATCTATGTGATATTGGGCTAAGTGATAAGTATGGATTGTAGATGATTTGTGCATACTGTGTGAGACTTGTAGAGCTACATGCAAGTAATTGTAAGAAGGCTTGGTGCTTTACCCTAGCTCGAAGAAGGAGGATCTAGTGGAGTGCGCGTAGATCTCTTATCTTCTGTGGAGTAGGATTTTGATGCTATGTGCCTGTAAGAAACTTGATTGAAGATAATAAAGAAGAAGAGTTGGTGGACGTAGCCCCAAGGTGGGGGTGAACCACGTACATGTTGTGTTGCTATTATTTGTGCCATGTGTTGATGTGTTGATACCTTTATTTTCTAAGTGCTTTGATATAGATGGATAGACCTGTTTATGCTTTGTGCTAATGATGTATATGTATGTTAGATCTGAACTATGTGAACTTTCTTAGTGCTTAAATCTGTTAGATCTAATCTATCTCTTTATGTTAAGTTCTTGGATACATTAGATTTGAATGAATGATGTGATGGTCTATTTTATCTGAGAAGTAGATACTAAGTTGAATGTTGATGAACTATAGTTGCTAAGTTCTCTGTTAAGTATTAGAATCACAGATCTGTGTCCCATATAAGGTTGCAGACACTGGAATCCTGCAACCACCCCTGCCTCTACCTCAGGTGAGACTTCATCTACTTCGCAGGTGTTGCCTAAAGGACCAATAGTTAGGGTTTTGTTGGTGCACTATTGTATCATTGAACCTTGGGTCTACCCCTGTGCCAACATGTGGAAACAGAGAGATTTATTGTTCTGGCTGACTGTGATGTGGATTGGGTTTTGACGATACCGATAACTCCATCTGCATGTGTTGTGGACGAAGATCTGGATGGATCGGTAGGAGTATGAGCAACATTTGAAATTAACTCATACAAAGTACCAGATTGTGAATAAACCAAATCTAAGTACTGAGCCCGAGCAATGGATTCGTCCTCATTGACTACACCACCCATGGATACATCATGAGAAATTAGGGGTAAAAGAGATTTAGTAAACCATTCTTCCATTAACTTGTCAGGAATGGTCGCTTTAATCAACCTTCGTCGTCGTCTCCACTCATGAATGTGATCAGATATATGCACGGAGTTCATTTGACAAAGAGAGGTTAAAAATTATGTACCCATCTTATAATGGATGGGTAATTGATAATGTGTGAGAAAGGCAATAGTGAGGGAGTTTAAATCTTGAAAAGAACCACGCTGAAGTTCAATGTACCACTTGGTTGCAAGGCCCATAAGAGTGCATTGGAAGAGATGTAAATGTATAGAATCATCCATTAATAAGTTTGATGAACACCATAAATGGAATGCCATCACATGTTTGTTTGGGTATTCTCCAGGTTTACCATCAAAATTGAGGATGTCAGAAGATAAATTAGCAGGAATCACTGGCCAAAAAGGCAAATGCAATATGGGATTGGTTGTCAACCGAGACAAGTCTGGGAGATCCAGAATGACAAGGAAGGGTAGTTTTCGGTTAACCTAAGGGTGATACTGGTGTGGAATAGGGACACCAGTGGGGCCATAAACTGGTTGAGGTGGATAATTGTATCCAGTAGGCCCTCCCATATATGGTTTTTGTTGACCAGGATAGGTAGAATTCGATGGTTGTTGAGGAACATTCATGAGTAGGGGAAAACTCGATGAATTGTGAGGAGTATAAGTCGATTGATTTGGATGTGGGGGATAAACAGTTTGTCCCCGAGGAGGGTAAACATTATCTCCTTAGGGAGGATACACATTAGACCCTCGGTGAGGATAAGGTTTTTTTCCTTGAGGACCCCGGGTGGGATTTGGGACACCTAGATAAGGTTGTCCAAAAGATAGTCCAGAAGGAACATGATTTGATACTCCTCCTTGTGGGTTATGGTATGATTGGCCCCTAGGGTAGGGTTGATTAAACGTAGGGTTGATTAAACGTACCTCCTGAAAGTACTCCCTAGGATTGTGAAGGGGTTTCGACAAAATAAGGTTTTCCCTTGCCATAGGTTGACTTACAACTGGGGTTTGTCTAGTAAAGGGAGGTTATCCTCCGAAAGGAACATGCAAAGGTGGTTTTCCCCTAGGAGGGGTAGGCGCGTTAAAGGATGGTTGTCCCTCAAGAGGGATGGGTCCACTAGATGGTGGTTTCCCCCCAGTCTGGATATGTCTCGCAATTGGTTGTGTGTGTCTAGCAAGGGTCTGCATTCTCTGTTGTAAAGGCATTCCAATAGGATTTTGTGGAACAAGAGGAGTTGTAGCATGAAAAAGTGTAAAGGTGGGAGTAGTGGTTGAAGTGCCTTGTGTATGAGTAGAATTGATGAATCCAAAATTAAGATGGAATTGTGTTGACACAAAAACAAGATCAATGACATGTTCGATGGGGTGAACAATAGATTGACCGGATGGTCCTGCCTTAGTAGCAGGAGGGTCATGAGGATTGAGAGGTTGCCGAATATATTCAAAATGCTCATAAAGATCACATCCCGATGGATTTCTCCATACATAATGAGAAGGTATCTAATGTGGATCTATTGCGTTAGTAGGACGAATGGGGGTCCTATAGTCATCACTAAAAAGTGGTTCTGTGGATCCCATATATGTCTTGGTAATTGGTCTCAATGGAAAACTTGGGACTTCTTCTTCTATAATGTTATCGAGAGAGTCTAATCGAACCAAGAGTGGTTCAATAGGAGCTTATAAAACAAGTGTAATATGAGGATTGGTATCCTCAATGGTAACCAATGTTCTTTCTGAATTTTCTAACAAAGGAGTAGCAACACTCCCAGCATCAGAGCGATTTTCTACCTCTTCACGGAAGATGTCTTCTAGTGAGTTAGGAGGTAAGGGTTGGTAGCCTTCTTTTGAAGGAAGCCCTTGCATCCTATGTGATCAGTGAATACCTTTATCGTCTATAGGCTCAATTTTGGAAAATTATTTAAAACAACAACACACGCTAAAAAATATAGAAATACCAACAAGCAAACATAACTTCTCTCAATGACCGTACTAGTTGGTGATGAAATCCAACATCGCGTGATCAACTCGAGAAAGGGATAGGATATGAGTGAGTGGAACAATTACAATGATGACCTGCTTAACAGACTTACACCTTGGTGCAAGCTTCCACACAGTAATCATGGATATACCCTCCAAGGAGACCGAGTGATTTTGATCACTGTTTTTTCCAGTACAATGAATACTTTCCTTCACCATCACCTAGTATAAATACCCTAAATATTATGGCTACTAAAGACACCAACTCGTAGTCATCCCCTGGGTGGGTACAGTTGACAGTCCAGTCTGAACGTATGGGTAGGATAACAAGTCTGAAATCCTTCGAGAGAACTGAGGACAAGTGGACTGATAGAACTCTAGAGGACCTCGAAGGGATTAGAAATTCACGAAGCACCGAGACCAAATGAAGACAGTCGGACCTCAAGAAGAACCATCAATATATGATCTTACTACTACCAATGGTTAAACCACAAAGGGATAATATCCATGGCTCTTTCGAACGCGACCTCGTGCATAACCCCTATGTGAGAGGGGGATCCCATATAAGCTTATACAAAAATTGGATTTTCTCTCCCTATTGCAAGACGCTAATGTTTGTTTTGAATGCTTTGGAGAGTTGTACTCACAGCTTAATCCAAAGCACTAATCCTAGTCTAATG
This sequence comes from Picea abies, assembly GCA_900067695.1. Classification (NCBI taxonomy): domain Eukaryota; kingdom Viridiplantae; phylum Streptophyta; class Pinopsida; order Pinales; family Pinaceae; genus Picea; species Picea abies. Next base: position 1,900 of record CBVK0100410330.1, on the reverse strand, counting down.
TTGGTGGAGGAATATAAAAAGAAAACTTTTCTAGATAAATTTTAATTAGCATTGATTTTTGTGGTTGTTCTTTACTTAGAGGTGAATGAGAGTGAAATTGATGATATTATGACTCGATTCCCAAAAATGCATAAGAAAAATGATAAAAAATCATTTCCTTTCAGTGAAATTTTATTTATGGGAAGGAGAAGAGTTTTTATTTTCACTATCTAATACAAAAATGTAGAGACTTCATGCAATTGCTTTAAAAAAGAATCCAATTCAATGTTAAACCACTCAGAAAATGATTCTAATATCCAAAATCCAATCACGAAAGTATATCTCTTTGTTTAAATATGAACTTTAAATGATTTGATTCGAAGCTTCTCATGCCAATTAGATTTCACTATTAGACAATGTGAAGCAAATAACATATAAACAAAAATAAGACTCTCACAGTAATCAAACAAGAAGAAAAACAAATCCAAACTTTCAAAAAGCAAACCAAAACTCAAACAAGAAAAATTGCTTGGAAAGATATAAATCAAAGATCAAATGGAACAATAAACAGATCTCTAGACTTCCTTGCGACTACTTTCAAGAAATCAGATGAATGAGAAAGTATCAAACCAACTCAATATCTCAATAGAGGAAGAGTGATTGTAAAACAAGGAAATATCTTTAAAAAAAAGAGAGAGAGAATTAAAAACTCTTAGAAAGAAAATGGTTGCAAGTTTTATAAAAGACACACATTGATAGAAAAAGTCTCGAGCAGGAGAGAAAACCAAAAAAATCACACCCAATAGAGATATCCCTCAATTTTCATAGAAGGAAAAATTGATGCTCATGTTATATCAACACGAGAGCACTACAATGCTCCCTAGAGCACTGCAAGGGAGTGCCGATTTGAAATCAACGCTTTGGATATAAGGAAAGGGGCATGTTGTTTCCTGAGAATGAAAAAGTGTCAACCCAGAAAAAAAAAACTCTTGAAGGCTTGATTATCGTCCTATGTAAGATGACTTCAAGACTGAAAAAACATGTGAAAAAGAGGAAGAAACACAATGGGTATGATTTGAAGACAGGTAAAGACTAAAACAAGACCAAGGAAGGAAACGAAAACTGAAACCTTCGTTCCCCAGTGGAGTCACCAATTTATGTTGGAATAAAATTCCCCTGCGAATAGGTGAATGTCCTCTTGGATCTTAGACTCCTATGACCAAGACAGAAAGGTGATAACTTTGAACACTGGCATTCCTTTAAACGAAGTTAAACTAGTCGAAGAAGAATAAGAAAGTATGAGTACCTTTTTATGAAGTTTGTCCTTGCTCGATCCGGGTTGAATTTGATCTTCAAGTCCTCCAATGAATTCTGCAATCCAATAGACAACAAAGACAAATCATACTTCCTATTCTACCAAGATTTGTTTAAAACTAGATTCATAAAAAGAGACAAGCCCATGTAGATGTACACAAACTTGAAGGAAACATGCCAAGCACATATATATTAATGAGAACAAAACAAGGTTATTACAACTATAGATGCAGATGTAGTAGCCTCACCAAGTCCTCCTTGTCCAACTCCTTTCTTAAAAGATCCATGATTAGAATTGTCATACTTTTCACTAACTATTCCCCCATTCCCCATGAGAATGCCTCCTTATATAGGATTTGAGAGGCTCAACCATGATGCAGGAGCATCTCTCCATGCCAGCCAGTCAGCCACGTCAGCGCGCCCTCATGCAGGACTGAAAGGGAGGCGCAACCTCATTTTGAATTTGAATTGAATGTAAATAAATGTCTTAGGCTGGGGAGCCGTGAATGCCATGTCTTTGCGCAGGCTGTAGATAAGATAGGCATTTATTATAGATCGGCTGAGATCTAGTTCTGGATAGCAGACTAGACAGTCCATTGATTGTAAA